>JADRCD010206491.1:0-11185 GCA_019843815.1 Montemys delectorum
CTTTTTCCTTCCTTCCTTTCTTCCATCTGCTTTTTCTTTGTTGTTTTTGAAGAATCAGAATTTAAACACAGGGCATGCACATTACAGTAGAGTGCTCTGTTCCTGAGCTGTGCTCTTGGCTGTCGCTTTACTTTCTGTTTTGAGACAGCATCTGACTGTGCAACTTTGCACAGACTAGCTTTGAACTCATGATCCTCCTGCCATAGCTTCCTGCATACATGGAATGAGTGGCCAAGTATAACAACTGAAAAAAAAAGTAAAACACAGAAATTTCTGAGTAAAATTCACTAATTTTATTTCTAAAACAAAGTAAAATGTACTCATGGATAGGAAGGGTTACAGGAGCTAGTTAGTTCACACCGATAGTAAGTGGAGAAGTTGGGAGACAACACATAATTCAATTATGCAGTCAAGAACAGGATTAAAAACCACCTTTATCACCTATGCTATGTCCACCTTGCCTTCTGTACAATAAAGAGAAAACTTAGATTGTTCTGTATGTTTTTACTTTTTTTAAAACTTTTATTGCATTATGATGAGAAAAGTTACATGATTTAAATTTATCTGAATTTGTTAACATTTAAAAACATATTTTAAGTAAATAGAATTAAATCACATTCTTGTTTCAATTTGTACCCCAACTCCTCCCAGAGACCCCACTTCAATACCTACAATATCTTTTTTGTCATATTCCTTAAAATTTATAAAATATTATAACAATAAAAATAAGTATTATAAAAGTTGTTTGATATCAAACAACAATCAATTTAACAGTGTTATGTAGATGCTTGTCTACAGCAATAGTGAAAATACATTGTTCTCAATATAAATTTTAAATAACTCCAAATGTATTACCTGTATACTTCAAAATAATACATCACTACTGGTATTTTCCTAAATGAACATAAATATATAAAGTCTTTTTGTTTGTTTTGTATTTAGTAGAGTTTAAAATCTTGGCTCTTACTGTGGTACAAGCCCAAAATAAGAACAATTTTTAGACATTGGATTTCATTGTAATAAGGCTATACTTCAATGACCCTCACATCACCAAAGGATTTTACCTCCATCGTAGCTAAGCTGAGAGTTAATAGTTCTGCTGCACCAAGAAATGAATTGTAGACTCGATTTTTGGATACAGACTTCCTGCTATGGTCAAAGCTATTTGACTTGAGTGAATTACTTTATTCTCAGCCCACTGAGAACAGGTTACATTCATTTAAGAAATGGTGTAGGTATTAAGATGGTCTATCCATAAAGTCATTCACCAACTGTTTCAATGAACAATGGTTCTGGTGGAGGGTGGCACAGACATTGGGTGAGGGTAAGTATTTGGTTCATTAGCTGTGATAATCTGGAAAAGCATTCATCTTAAAGAAAGAGTAACTTATAAAGTTCTCTTCTTCAAACTTGATACAAGAGTTACAAATGTCAGGCAAAGCATTCAGTCTCACTCTTTGTTGTTCTCTTACAAGCAACCTCTCTAGTTAATGATCTATGTTTCTTTTGGGTATATAACTACTTTTGAAATATATAAACTGTTCTGAAAACCATAGTATAGTGTAAAGACATGAAATAAACAATACTACTAATAGAAAGGCTGAGATAGGAGAAGCAAGATTTCAAGACTCTCATGTGGTACACAGCAAGACACTGTCACAAACAAGCTGAAAGTGTATATAGATTGTACAGTGTTGGACCTATTTATCCAATTAGCAAATTAGAGAGACCATTGGATAACAATCAACAAATTTCTAATTCCTAATATTATTGGATTTCAATCACTTAGGATATGTTGGTAATATTAATTTTCATATTAATATATTAAGAAAAAGTAATTGTCACTTCCTGTTGTTTTTGTTGTAAGAGGTGGAATTAGGTTTGTGTGGATTCATTGAAAGATTACCTTCTTGCTTCTTCTGGGGTGTAGTTTTGCTCCTTATGTTGATGTTTTCCATCTATTATCCTTTGTAGGGCTGGATTTGTGGAAAGATATTGTGTAAATTTTGTTTTGTCATGGAATATCTTGCTTTCTCCATCTATGGTAATTGAGAGTTTTGCTGGATATAGTAGCCTGGGCTGGCATTTGTGTTCTTGTAGGGTCTCTATGACATCTGCCCAGGATGTTCTAGCTTTCATAGTCTCTGGTGAGAAGTCTGGTGTAATTCGGATAGGCCTGCCTTTATATGTTACTTGACCTTTTTCCCTTACTGCTTTTAAAATTCTTTCTTTGTTTGGTGCATTTAGTGTTTTTAATATTATGTGATGGGAGGAATTTCTTTTCTGGTCTAGTCTATTTGGGGTTCTGTAGGCTTCTTGTATGTTCATGGGCATCTCTTTCTTTAGGTTAGGGAAGTTTTCTTCTATAATTTTGTTGAAGATATTTGCTGGCCAATTACATTGGGAATCTTCACTTTCTTCTATACCTATTATCCTTAGGTTTGGTCTTCTCATTGAGTCCTGGATTTTCTGGATGTTTTGTGTTAGGAGCTTTTTGCTTTTTGCATTTTCTTTGACTGTTGTGTCAATGTTTTCTACAGTGTCTTCTGCCTCCGAGATTCTCTCTTCTATCTCTTGTATTCTGGTGGTTATGTTTGCATATGTGATTCCTGATTTCTTTCCTAGGTTTTGTATGGCCAGGGTTGTCTCTCTTTCTGTTTTCTTTATTGTTTCTATTTCCATTTTTAGAGTCTGGATGGTTTTGCTCATTTCCTTCACCTGTTTGATTGTGTTTTCCTGAAGATCTTTAAGGTCTTCTTTACAATCTCAACATTTAAATACAGGTTGCTGTTTCTCTTTTTATAAAAATATAAATGAATGAACCCAACAAATTTCACTACCTCCCTGGTAACTGCTTTCTACATTCATCCTCCACCCCCCTGGAGGGGAGGCAGCCACCACCACCCTCACCACCCAGCACTCATTAATTGGTAGTCACTGAGGACACTCACACCAACTCACAAGACAGTGAAGAAATGGGTTTTTGGAGGTTCTTTGATGAAGTCACATCTAGGCTGTGTGTTTATGAAAACATTCTCAGAGATGAACTTAAAGAAGCATGCCTGAGCCGGGCAGTGGTAGTGCACGCCTTTAATCACAGTGCTTGGGAGGCAGAGGCAGGTGGATTTCTGAGTTTGAGGCCAGCCTGGTCTACAGAGTGAGTACCAGGACAGCCAGGACAATACAGAGAAACCCTGTCTGGAAAAACCAAAAAAAAAAAAAAAAGTATGCCCGAGTGATCAATGTGAGAATATTTCATATAGCAAGATAGCAAGAAGGCAGAAACTGTAAGAGAGCAAAGCACATGATCCTCTTGATTGTGCATGTGGCCTTTTCCTCTGCTTTAGTTTCATTCACTTACTTACAAAATTGGCTAGATAAAACAACAGCATCACAATCATCACTGTCACAGAAATGACTAAAAATGAATGGTTGAAGAATACTTTTATCTAAGGTAAAACCTTCAAAATATTCTTCCTGGCATCATTAATGTCTCTACCACATATATTATGAGTGTAATTAGAAATTTGACCCCAAAATGAACGAAGAGCAAAGTACCTCAGTGCTTGTAACCTTGCAGAGAAGTTGGTTTCAAAGTAAAATTTTGTGGATTAATCTCTCTGGAGTCACTTTATACCAACAGATGAAAAACTCTGTAAGAAACCCTGACAGGAGTTGGTGGGGAAATCTGGAAGATTGACATGTTATTACACTCTTTAACATGATATAAATATTTCAGGTTTTACAGTCAACCTAAATGGAAGCATATCAGACTACAGGTACACAGTGTGATTGGCTCAGTAATTAATCCACCTAAAATCTTTCATTTTTAAGGATATTCAGAATATAACCCAAGAAAAGCAAAGGTCATACCACGATGAGTGAGAAATTTAAACATTTAAAAATAGTTACTCAAATTCTGGTGAACAAGCCATGAGCTTACTCTACATTCCCTGTAACAAATGATATTCAAAATTGGTATTTTTGTCTTCAGGTTTACATTTTAATCTGCTACAGTTCCAGCTAAAATTTACAAATACAATTCTGTGCATAAACATCAACTTAACTATTGACATCCCTTGCAGGGGGAAATTTTGCTCAAAGGATTTTTTTTTGTCTAAATGGTCAGCTTCCACAAAAAGCAGGTTTGTTCAGATTAGGTGTCCTCTGACACTTTAGGAAAAGCTGCATGCCACCTGAGTATGATATATGAAAAGAAGCATGTAAAAGGAGAAGTCAAGGGTGAGGCTTCAGTCACAGGGGCAGCTGAATAGAGGACTGCCTGTTGACAGTTTCTCATTTGTCAGTTCTCTTGTCAACTCAACCAATGCTAACGCTGATTCATTAGGTGTCCTTCGAGTCCTCTGGTAGACTGCCATAGTAAACTCATGCAAGATTCCTGCCACAGTGTCATTAAGAAGACACATGACCCTAAGATCGCTCTAACTTTTCTTCATCGAAGCTCAGTGACTTACAACTTTCATTCGTATGGATGGCAGGGGTGTTTGTCAGCTATTACAATGGGAATTTCCAGAGCTTCTCAATTTACAGTGTCTGTAGAGGGGTGGAAATGAATGAACAGCCATACACGAGCTCAGATGCTGTGTCAGAGCACATGAAATTAGCTGTCATAACAAGGCTGTAAAGCCTTAGCACATTGTATATCTTGTTCAGTTTATAAAGTGTAAGACGATGTAAGCCACACTCTGGAGGACAGTATGATCTAGTGGTAATGAGGAGCAAGTGTGGATAGGAGCTGCAGAGATCATTCTTTTACTTTATTATTTATTTCCAGACATTCTGATCTTTTATCAGCATTCTCAACCAGAGCCAGTCTGTCTCTTTAGTTTTCCTCTTGATCCCTTTATCATCTATGAAATAATCATTTAATAAAACATTTTATTTTTCTTACAAAATTTAAAAATCATTATTAGTAGCTCAGATAAAGGAGTGCTTTGGAGGAAAAGTGTAAGTGCAAACCCTTTTTCTATAACCTAGTTTATAAAACAATGACAGGAAGAGTAGAGATGTAGAAGGCCTTACCTGTGGTGGGTCTGATCTAAATTTTAAAACATCAGAAAAGTGCCCTAACCCATGTCACATGAAGACAGAATTCATGAGTTACCACAGTTGGGGCATCTCTCAAAGTATATCCCCCCACTGGTGGTATTGATGTCTTCCCACTCATAGAGTATCTTGACGTTTCCTCCTGTTGATGGACAACTCTAGGCAAGGAGTCATGGGCATCATGACTTGTCTTAACATTCATGGTTAAAAATATAAGATATCTTGCTTCAGGTGATACATGTGTACCAGATCTTCATAAGGGTGTGGGAGTATCTTCTGACTGTGAAGATCCAGTGAGACCCATGAGGGGAAGGCAAGAACTTCTGATTATGTGTATTTGAGTCTCAAAAATGAATCTCCTGAGCAAGTTTTACTGATATTCATTGTATAAACTGGCATGTGGGACCACACTGTTCAAAGTCAGATGACAATCTTTAATTGAGGACACTCAACTAACCTATGATCATAAGATTAGTTCATGAAGATAGAATCTCAACCATCATTTATTCTGAATTTATGGTGTAGTAACACAGTGTGTGGCCACATGTACTCCGGTCCAGGTATGACCACACAGAGAACAAATTTATGTCCAAGAGTCATGCTAAAGCTACTCCTCAAATGCGCAGGGAAATGCATACAAGGAAATGTCTCCACTGCAACCCAGTGATGGCCTGCTATGTTTACCAAGAAGGTGACACTAAATACTTGAAATTATCCAATAGATGTCACGTGATACAGATAAGGCAATCACTATTTTACCCTGTGTGAATATTGTACCTTGGAGAGTTATCTAATGACTGCAAGTGGCATCCCAGCTAGTATGACAACTTCAAATTGAACAACTGGCTCAAAGGGTAATACTCTACCACCAATCACACAGGTTGCTGTCAGTGACTCCACCTTGGGCTGGGAAAGAGCTGCCAGCCAAAGTCAGGACAGGTTAAACAGGGAAATAGAAAGTTTAACTTTCATACAGGTTCTTTGACCAATAGTTGGTTTCATGCTAGAACAATCTCTCTTGTACACGATTGAAAATACAAATCCTGACATTTATTTAGCTTTACCAATTGCTTTAATGGTATAAGAGTCACATGCATGCCTGTGCACAAGACTAAGAGAACTCAAAAGATTATGCACCTGGCATGTAAGGGGTTCTTTTTTATTGATCAGTATTAATTTAACAAATTTTCAGACATTAACTCTTGTATGTTTTTTGTAATGACCAAATTAGCTTGGTTGCCAACTCTATTGCCTTAAACATTTAAAAACTTGATTAACATTTAATGATTCATGGGATACAGTGGGATATGTTAATACATGTACTGATATCCATAACATAGATCAATACATACTTATCTAATCAGGGCAGCTCACATACCTATGTCTTCATCATCTGCAATTTTGACATCCATGTGTCAGAGCAGATGGAACTTGTATCCCAATGTCTGTCTCATTTCTCTTAAAATGATGTTGTCCAATTCCATCTGTTTGATGAAAACAATGTCTTTAGTTTTAATGACTGAAGAACACCCAGTGTACATCTATTTAAACCATGCTTTAAACGTATGCGTTCATTCTCCGACATCTTAGTTGAATTCAGACACTTCTAGAAATCAAAGTGCATGGTTTGAAAACAATTAGTTTTCATTTTAAATAAACCAAACTTTTATGTCACCCAGCATCATCAGCCTGATCATGCTGTCTGTCTTCACTTGCAGCAAATGTTGGATGTGTGGAGACACATGATGCTGATTTAGCCTCATGTGTAGACAGGTGGGCCCATTCAGTGTTCTTCATAATATAAAAATTCATTTTAGTGAATTAAGACTCTTTCAATTTCTATAAACTACACATGTGAAAATATAATTTTCTCTAACAACATTTCAGGTGGTTTGTCCTGGGTGGAGTTTAAGCACACAGAAGGCAGAGATTTGACACTCGCTTGCACATGGGACAGATGTTCTGATCTTTTTTTTTTTTTTTTTTTTTTTGAGAAAGGGTTTCTCTATATAGCCCTGGCTGTCCTGGAACTCACTCTGTACACCAGGCTGGCCTCGAACTCAGAAACCCACCTGCCTCTGCCTCCCAAGTGCTGGGATTAAAGCTGTGCACCACTACTGTCCGGCAGATATTCTGATCTTTTCTAACTCAAAGAGGGCAAAAAGAAAACCACAGAATGAATGGACTTTATATTTCCAAGTCATCCTTGATGACAAATGGACAGGACAGAATTCTCAAAAACAAGATTTGCATCAAGTTTTAGGACATGATTAATGTTGTACAGAAGTTCTTCTCTTTAGAAGCTAGCAATAGTTAGGCTATAAATTAAATATGGTGTGAAGAGTTGTCTCCTGAAATGACACCATGTAGTGAAATGTTTTAGATCCATATATGGGTAAAGATCAAAGCTGGGAACTAGAAACAGCTGAATTAAATTGTGTCTTCTAGGGAAATAACTAAAACCCTGTGCAAGAAAAGTTGTGGTTAAAGCTATGCTAGGGCCTTAAGGAAGGATTCAGGATTCAAGTCAGGCTGGCAGTAGGAAGTGTTGCTTACAATAGTCAGAGGGTCAGGCGCCTTCGCGGTGTTTTACTTGTAGTTGATATTAGAAAGCACATTATAAGGAAAAGTAGCTACGAAAATAGAGAAGTTGGCATACTGATGTAGCCCTATATATGTATGTATATGTGTGTGTAAAAGTATACACACACATGCGCACACACAAACACACAGATATTTACTAGAAATTAAAGGAATTTACTTTTAAATTATGTATTGGAGGGAACTGAAACATTAACCTTTTCTGTCCTCCTCACGTGGATTCAGAACACGCCTAGAAATGCTGAGCCTCCCTCACCCATAAGAGAGTTTTCTCAGGATCAAGCTCTGCGGAGCTGTAAGCTCTTGCTGCAGGGCCTATCTTACAATGACTCCAGCAAAACACAAGACTCAAGGTCACGGACAAGTAAGATTCACTGGATTCAGATCATTGTCAATAACAACAACATTGTCAATAACAATACAATTATAATGTAGAATTTGAAAACTGAATTTTCATTTTAAATACACCAAAATATCATGTCACACACCATCATCAGCCTCAAAACAATAGAGGGTGATTATAAACCAGCTAATGGTTTAAAGGCACTAGATGAGAGGGAAGCACGATTTTACATGTTTAAAACGTGTAAATGATGGGTAAACTGGAGATGCAGATGAAATGTATACTGTTTGCTTAAACTTTAAAACTTGTAATGATTCCCTAGGAAATTATAAATTCTCCTAAATAATTATCAAAATACAGTAGTTCTTGAAGAAGACAACTGTGTCAGTCAGCGATCTACATGAATAAATTAAATAAGTGAAAAGTTGGGCAAATGAGTACATCAGCTAATCAAGCCAGCACCTGGCACTCACACATATAGGGAAGAGCATCCAAGCAAAGCTACAGAAACTCCAGCTTTCTAAAACTAAACGGGAATTTAATTTATTGCTTCTCTGGAGTAGCACAGTGGGGATGTCTGTGGATGTGAAGACCTAGAAAGCAAGCTGATTAAGACCCTCATGTAAAATGAGTAAGTTCTCTATGGGAACACAACAGTCTAGAATAATAGCATTCAACTTGTAGTAGTGAAAAACATGAAGAAGCAAGACACATACTAATGTGAATGGAAACAGACACGCTTGAGAACTCCATAAAGATGGGCAGGAGTGAAGATGTGACTGAAAGACAACACAGCTTTATTGGTGGACTTCAAATCAGGAAATCAATATACAGCTGTGAAAAGTACCCCTTCCTATGTTCCCCACCAAATCAAGCTGTGTGTGTGTTTCTATAATTTTTATGCAAAGACAAATACTATATCCAGAAAAATGTCCTAGGAAAAGAAAAGCATATTGGTGCTATCAGCCTTTAAAATCTACATAGAAGCAGGCTATATAAAGTTATAAAAAGTTATAAAGAAATCAATAAGCATTATATTAGCAATAAGAAAGAATTTAAAAATAAAATGGGATTCCAGTCTCATATATATCTACATATACATGCATATATATATATATATATATGCATCTATATATCTTCTGTGAATCTCTTTATATATAACATATGTAGGTATGTTTATATATAATTGTATTCATATAAATGAAATATAAATATACATAAATAAATAAAATATAAAATATATAGGAATAAAATATTTAAAATATATAAAATGTATAATATAAAAATAAATTTAAAAATATAAATTTGTATATACTTATATATAAATATATAAAGAGAATATATGTGTGTACATATATACATATATATAATATATATATACATATATATATGCATTTATATGCAAAAACAAATACTATATCTAGAAAAATGTCCTAGGAAAAGAAAAGCATATTGATGCTATCAGCCTTTAAAATTTACATAGAAACAGGCTACATAAATTTATAAAAAGTTATAAAGAAATCAATAAGCATTATATTAGTATACACATATATGTGTATATATTTATATATAAGTGCTCTGTGACTAAAACAGTTCAGTGATTACTTTTATGTCAGTTACCATAAGAAAGAGATTTTATTTATTTATTTTTTTTAATTAGATATTTTCTTTATTTACATGTAAATTTCTCCTTTCCCAGTTTCCCCTCCAAAAAACAAACAAACAAACAAACAAAAACAACAAGAAAAACCGCTTTTGCCTCCCCCCTCCCCATGCCTGCCACCCCACCCTCTCCCACTTATTGGCCCTGGCATTCCCCTACACTGGGGCACAAAACCTTCACAAGGCCGAGGTCCTTTCCTCCTATTGATGATCGAATTTTCAATCCTCTACTATACACATGATGCCAGAACATTCAGTCCCACCCTATATAGTCCTTGATTGGTGGTTGGGTCCCTGGGAGCTCTGAGGGTACTACTTAGTAATTGTTGTTCGTCCTAAGGGGCTGCAAACCCTTCAGTTCTATAGAATCTTTCTCTAACTCCTTCATTGAGGACAGTGTACTCAGTTCAATGAATTGTTGTGAGCCTCTACATCTATATTAGTCAGGTATTGTCAGAGCCTCTCAGGAGATAGCTATATGCTTGTCCTTCCTTCAGTCTCTGCTCCATAGTTAATCTCTGCCACTCCTTCTGTGGGTGTTTGATTCCTCTTTTTAAGAAGGAATGAAATGTCCACCTTTTGGTCTTCCTTCTTCTTAAGTTTCTTGTGGTTTGTGGGTCATTCTTCCTGTATTCCAAACTTCTGGGCTAATAACCACTTATCAGAGAATGCATACCATGTGTGATCTTTTGTGATTGGGTTACCTCACTCAGGATGATACTCTCCAGATCCATCCATTTCCCTAAGAATTTCATAAATTCATTGTTTTTAATAGCTGAGTAGTACTCCATTGTGTAGATGTACCACAATTTCTGTATCCATTCCTCTGTTGAGGGACATCTGGGTTGTTTCCAGTTTCTGGCTATTATAAGGCTTCTATGAACATGATGGAGCATGTGTCCTTATTACATGATGGAGTATCTTGTGGGTATATGCCCAGGAGTGGTATGGCTGGGTCCTCTGGTAGAACTATGTCCAATTTCCAGAGGAACCGCCACACTGACTTCCAGAGTGGTTGTACCAGTTTGCAATCCCACTAGCATTGAAGGAGTGTTCCTATTTCTCCACAACCTCTCCAGCATCTTCTGTCACCTGAGTCTTTTATCCTAGCCAATCTCATTGGTGTGAGGTGGAATCTCAGAGTTGTTTTGATTTGCATTTCCCTGATGACTAAAGATGTTGAACATTTCTTTAGGTGCTTCTCGGCCATTCTGTATTCATTAGTTGAGAATTATTTATTTAGCTCTGTACCCTCTTTTTTAATAGGGTTATTTGGTTCTCTGGAGACTGACTTCATGAGTTCTTTGTATACATTGGATATTAGCCCTCTATGAGATATAGGGTTGGTAAAGATCTTTTCCCAATTTGTTGATTGCCGTTTTGTCCAATTGAGAGTGTCTTTTGCCTTACAGAAGCTTTGCAACTTTATGAGGTCCCATTTGTTAATTCTTGATCTTAGAGCAGAAGCTATTGGGGTTCTCTTCAGGAAATTTTCCCCTATGCCTATTTGCT
>JADRCD010206492.1:0-10350 GCA_019843815.1 Montemys delectorum
CCAACTTCAGAAGAAAACAAGCTTTTAGCATTAAAGAGCATCAGCATTCAGGACTCATAACAGGGGAACAAAGAAGGAGTTGGACATTTAACATATCCTGTATCTGATTTTTATCAGCACTTTAAATAAAAACTGGACCCTGATACCCAGTCTGTCCCCCTGAGCATAATTAACCCCCCTGCCTGACCTCCTGAGCAAAAACATAGATATGTTAGAAAACTATTCACAACATGCATAACAGTGGTTAAATTTAGATGAAATTTGGAGAGTTTGTAGAAAATGGGCACCTGCTATTCCCATTACACAGGGAACTCTGTATTATAGACATTTCCTTCATTCCCACTATAGCAGGGACTTGGTCTGGTAAGATTAAGAAAATCTAATAACCTCTATCTTAGAGCAAACAAAAAAATAGTTCATTCTCAAACCAGATATTTGGCTGCCATCTTTACCCAGTTCTGCAGAGGTGGCTCCTTTTGTGTGGCCCCGATGCCCTTTGCTGTTCCGGAGAGGGTTGATCCCACTATTTTTCTATCAAGATCAGCTCTTGGGGCTGGAGAGACGGCTTACCAATCAACTGCTTATCTTACTCAGTGCTTTATCGCTATGAAGAAACACCACGACCACAGCAGCTCTTAGGAAAGAGAGCATTTACTTAGGGCTGGCTTACAGTTTCAGAGGTTCAGTCCGTGGTCATTACAGTTGGAAGCATTACGGCACGCAGGCGGGTGTGGTGCCGGAGAACAAGCTGCAAGTTCTACATCCGGATCTTTGTGCAGCAGGAAGAGAGAGAGAGACACGCTGATCGCTGATTGCGGCTTGGGCTTCTGAAACCTTAAAGCCCTCCCCCAATAACACACTTCCTCCAACGAGGCCACACCCCCTAATCCTTCTCAGGTAGTGGCACTCCCTATAGCTAAGCATTCAAATGTGTGAGCCTAGGGGACCTCTGTTATTCAAACGACCACTGCTCTACCCAGAGACCCAAGTTAGGATCCCAACTCACATATTGGGTGCTTCACAAACACCTGTAACTCAGACTACAAGAAAACTAACACTACCTTCTGACCTCCACAGGTACGAGCGCACACACACACACACACACACACACTAAATAAATAAATAAATAAATAAATAAATAAATAAGGAAAAAAATTCTTTTTATCAACTCCTATCAGGGACAATATGGCTCACTCAGAAAACAATAAAGGCAGCTCTGGCTTCCCCATTAAGTTTAAGGTCTTGCATTAATATTTTTTTCACCTTCTTCCTGGTATGGTCACAATCTAAATGTCAGCCCACCTATTCCAGTGGCTCTCGTTACCAAATGTCTTTCAACATTCATCTTATTTCTCTTGTTGCAAGTGCTTGAATGTTTTTTTTTTTCTATAGGATTTACTGTAGAAAATGGAACATGAAGCCTTTGTTCTATAATTAGACTGGTAAACTGCCTGCCATGTGTTGTTTGAGCTCATTGAGACGCTGGATCTTGAAGTGGAGTTATTCTCCCTGCATTTCAGATTCAAATTTATTGTTTGTCCTAAAGTGTCCTCAGAGCTCCCTTGTCCAGGGGTGGGCCCCTCATCCCCATCTTGGGTGAAAACACTGTATCTTTTCTAACAACAGGAAGGAAACACATTTCTCACAAACATAGTTGTTTGGTGCATGATATGAAAGTGCCTGTAGTGGGGAAGAGAAGCCAGAGCTCATCCGTGGGAAGGTCAGCTATGAGAAGCTCATCATAAAAAGTTCAACTGGAAACTCCTGCCTGACTCAGCTTCCCCCATCAGTTTTAGTTGGATGTTTTGAGCATTTGATTCGATAATGTTTATCTACCTATTTATCTCTTGCTATTTTTTCTTTAACTTTGGTTTACTATATGTTTATATAAGTAAAGAAATACTATATTTACTAAATTCATTCATTCTAACTTTAAGTTTTAAATACAGAAAATGCCTGTATTAAGTTCCAAGTATGATCTAACTTTGTCTGAGGGAACTCTACATAGGACCACCGCACAAGTCACACATGCGAGCCAACAGGTTGCCCTCTCTCATAATGCATACTTCAAGGGCTATTTATAGGTGCAGAAAAAAAAATGGCCTCTTTTTTTGCCTTCCTTGTTGTGCGGACTACCCACACTGGAGCCTCTCTTCTCCCCTCTACTTGTTCTCCAAGTCACTTAGTCATTCATCTCTCAAACATTTCAGATGTCACTCCTTTGTTGAAAAGCATCCCACTGTGCTTAGTGACCTTCACAACCTGACTCCACCTTCCACAGCCAAAACCGACCCACCAAAATGCTAAAGATTTCCAAAAGTTTACTACATTCACGTCTCCTCAAGCATGTAGTCTCCTAAAATTCCATGAGGATTTACAATCAAAATTTCAATCTGAAATTCTTAACTAAGAATGTGTAACTTAGTGGTACAGCACTTGATTACTATGCAAAGACAGACAGACAGACAGAAGGAAAGAAAGGGAAAGAAAGAGAGAAATTCTCTTCACCTGTGGTTAGCGCTGCCACCTTGATACATCCTACAATCAACTTAGAAAGAGTCTTAATGAGGAATTATTTATGTGCGTGTCTATGGAGGATTTTCTTGATAATTAGTGAAGAAAGGCCCACCCAATTATGGGTGGTAGACACAGGGTCCTAAGCAGTGTCTTTCAACATTAAAACCCTCCTCTTTCATAAACTTTCCTAATTATATTATTCTCTCCTAAAATATGACCCTGTCTAGTAGTTTTGCTAGTTTGATCTAAAAATCACATCTTTGGTTGGGGCTTCTATAAATTCTCAAGGATAGAACCTGAGTAACGGATCTATTTCTTGTCCAGGAATTAATTGCCTGGATACGTCCAACACATGAGTTTCACCATGGGGAGATCAAGCCAAATCATATAAGCTACATTTACTAATGTTTTTAAATGCGGAGAGAACTTCTGGCGTGAGCAAACACTTTGCCCTGGCCCATGACTGGGTTACGGAGTTGTGGAATGCACTTTATTAGTATACACATAATAAACTGGGAATAATACATGGAAACAGACTATATATCAGATTACGGGATCCTATCCACAGGTTGAAGTCTTGACTCTCAGGAGCTCTCAATTTGGTTTTAGTTGGAAACAGGGTCCTTTTAGAGGTAGTTAAAGCTAAAATGAGAGCACTGGGTAAGCCGTTGGGCTGTGGCTCAGACTAGCATACACTGGAGCCTCGGTTCAGTCCCCAGTACCTCATAAGCCAAACATAGTACTACAAACCTCAGAAATGACACTGAGAGATCAGCAGGGCATGCCTTAATCCATTGTGGGGAAATTCAGACATGAGCAAAGGACACCGTGAAGAAAAAGACGCTGGTAAAAGTGACTTTCTTTAGTTCTACAAAAAAAAAAAAAAAAAAAAAAAAAAAAAAAGCCTGAGTCCAGCCTGCCCCACAGACCTCCAAAGGAACTAACCCTGCTGGGCCTCAGACTTTAGCGTCTGAAGTGCAAGAAAATTCTTTTATTTGTTTAAGCTTCCCCCTCTTGTGGTCATTTGTGGTAGTAACTCCAGCATATTATGACAGACCCAACCCATAATCTTTTTTTTTTTTTTTTTTTTTTAAAGCTATTTGGAGAAAGAAACACTCTTCACTCTTAATGCCATTTTTTTTTTTCAAGCCTCCAGTCACCCTCCTTACAGGCCAAGCTGGAGCCTCCATCCAGAGCACTCGAGAAAACAACGCAGAATCTGAAAATCACAAACATGGTTGCTAAGGGGATGCATAAGTGATGTCTGTAACCATCCTGGATTCTTCTGCTGGAGCAGATCTCTTTTGCCATGAGGTCAGGACCTAATATGGGCACTTCACCTTTCACTGTAGAAACGACATCCCTGAATTGTGTGGGCACAGGAAACATCTGATATAAAATTAGATGAGAACTTGGGATAGAGATGAAGGTGAGTTCTGGAAAGGGAAATGATGCTAGCTCTGGTATCTTGGAGCATCCAACAGAGTCCTTGGGTAGATCCAGAGCATCCATCAGAGCATCCATCCCTTGGGTGACATCAGAGAAGGTTTCCTCTGAGCAACTAAATTCAAAGAAGTCGCAACAAAAGCACAAAATAAATAAATAAATTGGAGGCTTTGGACGATGTAATTTCAAAGAGCAAAAATCTATTGATTCTAATGGTCGTGCATCATCAAAGGTACCAAAGCAGACTTCCACAAAAGAACTACATCCTTAGCTTGGAGAGTTAAAAGGGCAAAGCAGAAGGATACCTTTTTGCAGAATATTTTTTTATTTATTCTTTGACAATTCTGTACATGTAAACAACATATCTTGATCTTATTGACCCACACCTTCTCCCTCCCACTCCCTCCATTCCCCTTCTTCAACAAGTGTCCCTCCCACCTCCAGGTCCTTCCTACCACACCTGGCCAGGTGTCATTATCACTGACTAGTCAATGAGGACTTGACTTAACTGTAATTATTCATCTGAGGCTTTTGCAGCCCTGCGTGCTAGCAAAGCCAGTGAGATGAACACATCTTATTTGTAGGCTTCTAGGCAGGGAAAGGTCACTAATGTTTTAGATGAGAGCAGAGTTTCCAGGAAACCTGATGTAATCTAAATCACTTTTAAGATTTTGGACTACAGTCTTGGGAAATTGTGGTCTGGGTGAAGTGGAGCCTTAATGGGAAGAAAGAAAACAGAAATTGCCTGTCGAGTTCTATTATTATGGAAGGGAAAGCAGGACCAGAGTGTATCAGCGGAGTAGTCAAGACTTAAGAGAAAAGGGGAAGAGAGAAAACCTGGGCTCCTGCCATGAAAGATCCTATAGCAAAATGAGTCTCTCTGACAGGTAATAAATTTCCTACGTGCAGACTAAGGTAGGGACAGTGTGATGGACTCAGCTGTGAGCAGTTTGATGCAATCCAGGGAGGGGCTTAGTAGAATTTCCATTGATTCTTGCTGGTAGGCAAGATGAATAGGCCTGGCCTTGTTTATGCTAGTCAGCATCCAGATGATTCTTGTGTGGCATTACATATACACACAAGTGGGTAACACGTTTGTCTTTAATTATTCTTAATATTTCTAGGATGTTTTCTGGATGTGCATGAATATTCATCTGAGTAAAAATCCTGGGACCCAGGTGTTGTATGCAGATCCTGTTACATGAAATTCTCATAACAGAGCCATATATACAATGTGAAGTAGATGTAACTTGGCATAAGTTGTTCTTGATGTGGAGAAATGGAGGGTTTTTAACACGTTCATTAAAGAGAGTGAGGGAGAAGATAACGTATGTGGTTTCTTGGGTAGTGTGGCTCAGGTACTTTGTAAGTGCCTAAGGCAAATGTAATACGGCAGCCTTAAATCTGGAATAAATGGGCCATATTGGAAGCCACGGGATAACAGTTTTGCCAAACCAGAGACTTTGTTTATAGTTCTTATTTGTTTGTTTTCATACTAGGTCAAGTAAGGGTCACATTCATCTTAAGGACTACAAAGATGGCCTCCGTATCACCCATAATTCTCCTGGAGGTCCCATTTACTGACTCATCCCTGAGGAACCACTTTGTTTTGGGGAAGTTTGGTTGGTTGGTTGGTTGGTTGGTTGATTGGTTGATTGGTTTTAATGACAAGAATCAAACCAAGGGACATATTCGTCAGATGTACTACCACTGAGCTACCCAAAGCCTATGTTCCTTTCGTATAGCACCCATGGTATTCATGCTAGTATCTCTTTTGGTCAATCATCAATCATCTTGTCTTAACCCTCCGCTCACATACCTCAACAGAGTCAAAGAATTCGAAATCCCACAGAAATCGATAGCAAATTACTTGAGCCCAAGGTACTCTACAACCTTCAATCTCTGCTCCATGTGATGGTTGAAGGAAAAATGGCTTCATATGGAGTGGCACTATTAGGAAGTGTGGCCTTGTTGGAGGAAGTGTATCATTGGGGTTAGCCTTGGAGCTTTCAGATGCTAAAGCCAGGCCTAGTGGCTCACTGCTTCTTCCTGCCGCCTGCCAACATGCCCCCCCTCTGAACTGTAAACCAGCCCCACTAAAAGTTATCCTTTATAAAAGTGGCTGTGGTCACAGTGTTTCTTCGAAGCAATAGGAATCCTAGCTAAGGTAGACTCAAAGACAGTAGATAAGACTCTGGGTGCTTGGTGAATCTGGTCTGAAGACCTCTTAGCTGGCTAAAAATTACGTAACATCAAAAATTTTAAAGGACAAATGGTCACTCATTACGTGAGAATTAGGCAGGGCATATCTCCTGAATCCATAAAGAACCCCTACAAGAAGTTAAGGACCTGTCCTTCTGTGAAGACCCCCAAATCCAATGTCTTATACAGACCCCCAATCCAGTAACTGGTTCTATCAGACCACAGCATCTGCCTGTGGCTGGAGACAATAGGGGAGCAGGGTTTGGGTGTAGAGCTGTCTGATTCAGAAGACAGATGATGGAGCTGACAAAAGAGGCATTTAAAACAGCTAGCTGGCACGGTCCTTAACAGTCATAGGCGTACCTTCTGTAGATCTATAAACCCTGCAGCAGGTGTCGTCAGCACTAGCTGCACGGTTATCAATGAAAAGGATTCCAAAACCTCTGAAAACACCTTTCCCTGCCCAACTTTAAAAAATTGTATCACAGGTGCTAAAACACACACACATACACACACACACACACACACACACACACACACACACATACACACACTCAATTAAATGAGACACTGTAGATATAGGGACATAATAAATGTAGGCAGATTATGACGTACCCACATCTCTCAGGTATATCAGGGTTGATAGTCCATCCCCAAGAAACTTTTTAACAGGCATTACGTTATAAACTGCTGGTGAACAAATGGAAATACAAGCCCTTTCCAGACTGGATGGCTCTAAATTTTTCTAAGTTGAAGCCAAGCTGGTTTCCACCCTTGGATGATTACAATCCACTATCAGGAAGAGAATCTGACACCGCAGAAAGTATTATTCATGGGAAACCTCATCAAAGTTGGTGATGGGTGTCTCCAAAGAGACTTTTCTTTTGACGTGTTCTAAGTCACAATGCCTTTGTATTCTAAAACCTCAACTCAAAAGGAACAGAACAAACCAACTTCATCTCAGGTCAAGCCAAGCCCATCCCAGGTCAAATCTCAAGATGTACAAGCCAACCTGCAGCTGAGTTTTTCCTCTAGCACCAGGCTCTATTTAGAAAGCCAAAGGCCTCGGTGGGGATAAGACCAGCGCTATTCCTTTAACCTGGATGTAATCAGCAGGCACCGAAACTGAAGACTTGGATGCAATTTTATATTTGCCTGCTCCTCTCCCCTCTCTGTTTCTATCTCACTGTTCTGTCTCTGTCAGTCTATATCTCTCTCTCTCTCCCTGTGTCTCCTTGATTCTTTGTCTCTCTTTGTGTGTGTGCATATGTGTATGTGGTTGTGTGTGTCTGTGTGTCTGTGTGTACCTGTCTTTGAGCTACCTGTGGAACAGTCTTCTGGTGCTTCTCCCTCCCCCTTTAGCTGAAAATATGAAAAACTAGCAATTTATAGGGAATGATAGACTAATTGTTAGAGGCTTGGGCCTTCAGCCTACCTGACATAAAAATATTCAGCTGTAAACAGTCCTTGAACGGCTGCTCTGTCAGACACTTGCTGCTAGAGCGTGAGTCCCTTGCAGACTCTAGATACCTATCCTTACTCCTGCCTAAGCCTAGGAGACAGTGTCCAGTCTGAGCTTGTTAGGTTTAATCATTAACCAGCAGAGAGAATTGTCTTAGGCTGGCAACACTTTGTAACACATATTGAACTCTTCCAGCCTGAAGTGTGAAGCCACCTGTTCTGTTCCGGTTCAGTGTCTGGCCACAGAGAGATTCATGGTTGGGCCACACACAACAATCACGCTGACCAGGACAGAGTCTCAGCAAAAGTCCATAGCAAAGATATTAGGACATCACTTACCTCATTATTTGGTTCCAGGCACTCAGCCATGCATAATCTGTCCTTTGCCCCAGGGCGATGCAACCACACAGGCAAGCCTCAACTGTCCGAGGCTAGCTGAGGCAAACGGCTTTTTACTCAAAACCAGACATTAACACACCTTCAAAGTGCTCCTAGCTTGACATTAAGAGACCGAGGACGCCCAGGAGCTTTAAGTCACCATTTTCACCTTCTGAACAGGCCCACCGTAACTCTGAGCTCATCGTGCCCAGGAGCCACCTAAACCTGTAGGTGTGATGACACACACTTTTGAACCCACCGCTGTGAAAATTGTAACAGTTAGATTCCTGGGCCTTATTGGCCAGCCAGCCTAGCTGAACTGACCTGTTCTAGACCAACCAGAGACCCAGCCTCAAAATACAATGACAAACATGTTCTGAGGAAAGACACCCAAGGTTTACCTCTGGCCTACATGCAAATATATATGTATCTATTTACTTATATGTGTGTCAGTATATACATGTATAATTGGACTGCCAATTTCATGCATATACACATTTATTCACACATATGTGGAATTGACAGTTCAGTTAAATCTTTTAAAGAAAATAAATTTGAAGCAAATAAGATTTTTTTACACGCTATTTTCGTGTGGGTTTACGGTGATGAGGTGGCTTTTCTGTGGAGGGTGTGATGACTTGAAACCACTGATTATGATAAATCTGATTATAATGACATCTGGCAATCCTGCCTGTCATGTATTCTGTGTGTGTGTGTTTGTGTGTGTGTGTGTGTGTGTGTGCGCTGTGTGCCTCACCTCAGCATCTCACAGCAGTTGATACTCTCATAATAAAGCACCGTAGTAGATGGGCTGGCTTATAAACAACAGGAATTCATTTTTTGTATAGCTCTAAAAGCCTGGGAACTCTGAAATCAAGCCTCTGGCACAGACAGATTCTAATGAGGGCCAGCTCCCTGACTCATAGGTGGCAGCCACTCTGGCTGTGTTCTCATGTGGTACAGGGGAAAGGGAAGCGCTCTCTTGGAAGATTCTTTTGATCCCATTCATGAGAGTACCAATTTCAGAACCTAATCACCTTCCAAGGATGTCGTTCCCGAATACCATTGCATTTTTTCAGTTTTGGGCTAAGAATTGTGGTCTTCCACAAACATCAATCTATATGTCTAGCACCTACAGAGTCAACACCCAACTAAATGCTGGATTTATTTGGAGATCTGATCCCATGTAGTTCTTAGATTAATCAAGTGTGTCAGTCCATTGTTTCCTTGTAAATGACTTTTCAAACCCAACCCAAGGACTGTCCACTTCCTTTAAGGGCTAGAATTCAATCTTTTGGATTGAGTTGTAAACATTTCATTTAATACTGGATTTATGAATGATCTTATTGTCATCCTAAAACATTTGATACGCCAAAATTAATTTCATCCAAATTTTTTAAATTATGTAGACCTCTTGGTTGAACTTTAAACTATAGAAATTTAAAAAGAGGAGAGGGAAAATCCACAAGACTGAAATAATTGTGCCCTTCAGATAAGCACTTTATAAAACAGATAAATCTTTAAATCAATTTGTTGTACATTGTTTTTGGTAAAAAGAGACTTCAAATCAAATCATAAGCTTATCTGCCAGAAAAAATGTAAGTAAATATTAATTACTTTCTAATATTTGAAGACATAACAGTGCCAGGTACTGGTGGCACATGCCTTTGATCCCAGCACTTAAGAGTCAGAGGCAGGTGGATCTCTGTGAATTTGAGGCCAACCTAGTCTATAGAGCAAGTTCCAGGACAGCCAAGGCTACAGAGAGAAAGCCTGTCCTGAAAACCCAAAATAAGAAAGAAATGAAAGAAAATGTATAAAACAGATAAGCTGTTAAAGTTTCTAAGCAGTTTCAATTATATAATAGAGATTTACGTCAGCTCTCTGAATATCAGTCATTTTAATTTGTATTTCTCTGATGACTAAAGACAATGAACACCTTTTTAAAATTTTTCTAATTTTAATAAATTACAATATTTCTCCCTTTTTGTTTCCTCTCTTCAAACCCTCCCATATAACCCTTCCAGTTCATGGTCCCTTCTTTCATTAATTTTTATTACATGAATATGTGTGTGTATATATGTACATATATACATATACATGCACATACATACACACACATATATATATGTATATGTATATATATATATGTATATATATACTCCTAAATATAACCCGCTCAGTTCATATAACGTCACTTGTATGTGTGTTTTCAGGGCTGATCACTTGGCACTGGACAACTGTTGTGTGCTCTTCCCTGCAGAAGAGCGTCTCTCCTGCTCCCAACTCAGTAGCCAGTGTTCTCTGTGTAGAGCTGAGGTCTGTGGGCATTTCCCCAGCCACTTC
>JADRCD010206499.1:141-69324 GCA_019843815.1 Montemys delectorum
ACACACACACACACACACACACACACACACACACACACACACACACAAATAAAACAATAATTAGAGAAGAGGTCATGAGCTTGAGATGGAGTTGGAACAATACAGAAGTTGCAGAGGGTGAGGAGACTCACAATAAGAGATGGAAATGATATAAGCATAATACTTATGTGTGAAATCTCAAAAAAGTAGAAAAAAATACAGTAAAAATAGTTCAAGTGTTCACTTTTATATTATGTATACTTTACCACAACATAAAAACCTCAAATCCCTGGATGTGGTGGCACACGCCTTGAATCCTGACACTATGGAGGCAGCCCCCCTGGGACTCAAGGCCAGCCTGGTGTACACAGCAGGCAGCACAGGTCAGTGGGGGCCACACAGTAAGACCGCGTCAAAAACAAAAATAAAACAAAACAAAACAACAAAAAAAGAAAAAAGAAAAAAAAAAAAGGAAAGAAAGAAGCAACCAAGCACTTCCTCCAGTGGTCCGCGGCTCAGAATGCTGAGGTTACAGGTATGTGTCAGCATGCCTTGCTAGCCAACAGCTGCTAGTCAGTCTCCAGAAGCCAAGTTTATAAGCGGCTGCCAGCCTCCCCCAGATGACACAGTAACGGACTCTCAATAGCTGAAGTAAAATTACTTTTTGCAATGTATTTTTAAGAGACTGGACACCTTGGTAATGGGAAATATCTGACAAGCAAACCAGTCTGGGCACAGGCCAGAATGAACTGCCTCTTCTATTGCAAGCAATACACTCTGTGTGGGTAGATGCTTCTGGAACTGCCTTACTGTGATTTTATTTAGAGTCGTGCAGTATTTTGTGGAAACCAAGAAAAATGTTCTGCATCTATGTGTGTGGGGTGCTCCTGATGCTTAGATTAAGGCTGATGACGAGCCACTCAGGCCTCTTGTTGGTACTGGGGACCTGGTCATGACCTTGTGCAGTTCTCACCTTTAAGGAGCTTTTGGACCTGTCAGCAGTGGTGGGGCACGCCTTTAATCCCAGCACTTGGGAGGCAGAGGCAAGCGGATTTCTGAGTTCAAGGCCAGCCTGGTCTACAGAGTGAGTTCCAGGACAGCCAGGGCTACACAGAGAAACCCTGTCTCGAAAAACAAACAAAACAAAACAAAATAAAAACAAAGGAGCTTTTGACCATGTGAGGCAGCAGCAGGCAATCCTTGAAGATTCCTCCACTGGAAAGCACAATGGCTACCCATTCTCTTCAGCTGGATTGAGAGACCCCTGGGCACCAGTGTAGGTGTTTCTAGGCTTTGTAGGCCACACCAATCATGGGATCCAGGACTGATAAAAAAGGGGCAGGAGGGCTGGGAATTAAATTCAATAGGTCAAATTATTTGCCCAGCACGCAGAAGCTCTGGGTTCTGCCCCCAGCACCACATACACCAGAAGTAGTGGCACATGTCTGTGGTGCTCCAGTACTTAGGAAATAGGGAAAATGGTGGCGGGTGGGCACTCCTCTGCCCTGATTCCCTCAGTTGTAAACGAGAAGCCTATTGCCCTGATGCCATTCCTCACCATTTCCTACATCAAGTGACTTCTTGTGTGGGACTGGTCATGGTGACCAGAAACATAACTAACACAGAACCGAATGCAAAGGCTGTGGGGCCCAGGTGATGGGAGGACGGAGTTTAGGAATGGTAGAGACAGAACTTGGGCTCATTCTGTGAGCACACAACGTTTCTGAATACACGCACAGAAGAAAAGGCATTTTAGGCAGAAGAGCAGCGAGTTCGTTGGTGAGAGGTGGTGACACAGGAAAGGGCTGCAGCTGTGTCCCTGTCCCCGAGCTGGGCAGCACGAGGAACCAACCCACAGTTCTATAGGTTGGAACTGATCTCCAGGGCAAAGGAAGCCACAGAAGGTCGGTTTCTTGCTGCTGTTTCTTTTGAATCCTTCTAGGAATTAGTTCCTCTTATCTATGCTCCCCTGTCTGGCTCATGGTTGTTCACAGAATCCTTTTTAGGTTTTGGTTAGATTAGTAGTACCATGCCCCTTATTACTGTTTTTGGCATTTTATGTTCTTTTATATTCTCTGATCTTAATCCCTTTTCTTCCTTAAAAAAAAAAAAAAAGAAAAAAAAAAAAAGACAGTGTCTCACTATAAACTCCAGGCTGTCCGTGAAGTTGACATCACCCTGCCTCTACCTCCACAGCGTGGCAGCCAAGGCACGGGCCACCATACCCCAACTTACCCCACTTTTCCGACATACCCTTACTGTATGCTACATTCCAGAAAGTCTTCCGGTCTTGCTTATAATTTATTATCTTGTCATCTGAGTCTAAAACAGTTTTTTTGTTGTTGTTGTTGTTGTTTTTTAAATTTGTTTAGTTTCTTTGGGACAGCGTGTTTGAAGTAGGCCTGGGAAGACTGGAACTCACTACAGGGCTGAGGCTGGCCTTGACCTTCTGCTTCTATCTCTCAAGTGCCGAAATACATGTGTGCCACCAGCCCAACCCAGACCTGCTTTTTACATTATTTCATATTTATTGACTAAGTTATAACTTTTATGTTTGTATTTTATTTCATAACATAAGCACTTAGAGTTAACCTATATTTTCCCTATAAATACTGCTTTTGCTGCATTTTTTACTCCTCCATATTTGATTTTTAACATATATATATACATATATGGTATACCTTCATGTGTGTGCGTGGGGGTGGAGGTTGAGACAGGGTTTCTCTGTGTTGTTCTGGCCCTCTTGGAACTCCTTGATAGACCAAACTGGCCTCAAACTCAGGGATCCATCTGCTTCTGCCTCCTGAGTGCTGGGATCAAAGGTGTGTGCCACCACTATCTGGCTTATTATTTAACTTATCATAAGACATTTGGGGAGCAGGCCCAGGAATACTGCATCATTACATGAACATCTAAATGCCAGGATGAGCACTCTGAGTTACTGGTCAGCACAGTCCCAGGTCCAGAGGAACATAGCCACGGGTAACATCCTTTGGTGCCCATTATAATGTGATAAGAACATACAGCTGAAGACACCACATAACCTTAGTTGAGATAGAAAGAAGTAAGTCTAAGACTGAGCAGAAAGTCCCTTCCCGGCTGGCTAGTTTCCATAGTGTGAGAAGAATCTATACAGCCTACTGGGGAGAAAAGACATCAGTGGTCTTATGTATAAAACCCTCAAATAGCACTTCCTTCAGACGCGAGTTACTGGTAGACTGCGTCTCAGCCTCTCCAGGAAACTACTAAAGTTCCTCTGGGATCAAGTAGAATTTTATAAGAACATAATGGATGGAGAGGAGAAAATCTATGGTGGCTGTGAAGGCCCTGATGCTATGTATGTGAAATTAATATCTTCTGAGGGTCCTGAATTTATTGTAAAAAGAGAACATGCATTAACATCAGGAACAATAAAGGCCATGTGGAGTGGTCCAGGTCAGTTTGCCAAGAATGAAACCAACGAGGTCAATTTTAGAGAGATCTCCTCACGTGTGCTATCAAAAGTGTGCATGTATTTTACCTACAAGGTCTGCTATACTAACAGCTCCACTGAAATTCCTGAATTCCCAATTGCACCTGAAATTGCACTGGAACTGCTGATGGCCGCAAACTTCCTAGATTGTTAAATAAAATACTAATTTTTTTTCAGTATTTAAAAAACCCTCAAATAATAAAAATTAGTTTAAAAAAGAAATTTGAGGAGTAGGTAACAGAATGAACTCTTCTCAAGATGAATTATTTTTCATATGTAAATCAAGAGTAACTCTCAAAGTTCAGTTTGCTGAAAATTAAAGCTGATGCTTACCTGATTTCTATTCTTTCTCAATGAGCCTGTGGGGCGATGGACTCAGAAAATGCTGTGAGACCAAGTGACCATACTCAGCTCCCTTAATATTCTATAGCCACAGGCTCACTCTGACTGAATATTAGCCATATGCTTGATAGATGCAATTAAACTATTTACATACCTTGAGCTGATTCCTTTTATTTAAAATGGATTTTTTTTCTCACATAACATATCTGATTATGGTTTCTCCTCTCCAACCCTCTCAGTTCTTCCCTAGCTCCCCTCCTACCCACTCTATCTCTTTAGAAAATGCACAGAGAGTGCATACCATGTGTGTTCTTTTGTGATTGTGTTACCTCACTCACATGGTATATACTCTCTGATAAGTGGTTATTAGCCCAGAAGTTCAGAATACAGGAAGAACAACCCACAAACCACAAGAAACTTAAGAAGAAGGAAGACCAAAAGGTGGACATTTCATTCCTTCTTAAAAGGGGGAATCAAATACCCATGGAAGTAGTTGCAGAGATTAACTATGAAGCAGAGACTGAAGGAAGGACAAGCCAGCCTAAATATAGCTGTCTTCTGAGAGGCTCTGACAATACCTGACTAATACAGATGTAGAGGCTCACAGCCATCCATTGAACTGAGTACACGGTCCCCAATGGAGGAGTTAGAGAAAGGTTCTATGGAGCTGGAGGGTTTGCAGCCCCTTAGGATGAACAACAATTACTAACTAGTACCCTCAGAGCTCCCAGGGACCCAACCGCCAACCATGTGTGTATCTTTTAGTAGCTTGCAGAGTAACTTCCTATACCAAAGGAGTTAGAATGTAGGGATGAGATCAACTTCTTCATGTTCAATGAGTTGTGTAGGTGCTGCTTTCAGCAATGAGACTTTGCTGACAGTTTGTGGAGAACAACCTATAGTCTTGGCAACAGCCTTGGTTGTTTCGAGACAAAAACTCAATTAGATGTAAGCCAATTTCAGTACTAGAAGCTTCATTTGCAGACAAGAGATGTCCAGCTGGGGCCCAGTCTCCCTCATTATTTGGCAACTTCATTTAGATTGCCTTCATATACGTATTTCAGGAAGTTTCTACTGTATTACGTTTCCATACTACCACTCAAATGATCCTTAATTTTAGCTGTCTCTCCCTGTATTTCCTCCCTCATCCATTTCTCTTAGATTTTCCAACTTAGCAGCATACAAGTACTTTTTTAAAGATTTATTTATTATATATAAGTACACTGTAACTGTCTTCAGATACTCCAGAAGAGGGCATCAGGTCTCATTATGAGATGGTTGTGAGCCACCATGCAGTTGCTTGGATTTGAACTCATGACCTCTGGAAGACCAGTCAGTGCTTTTAACTGCTGAGCCATTTCTCCAGCCCTAGCATTTAAATTTTTAATGTATGTCCTTATGAATTCTCTGGATTTCCTTGGTATCTGCTGTTATGTCCCTCTTTTCATTTCTAATTTTATTTGGATATTCCCTCTCCATCTTTTAGTTAATTTGGATAAACGTTTGCCAATCTTGTTTTCTCAAATGACCAACTCTGCCTCACTGATTCTTTTTGTTTGATAGTTTTTCTTTTATTGATTTCAGCCCTGAGTTTCATTATTTCTTGTCATCTACTATTTTGGGGTATGATTTCTCCTTTTTGTCCTAGAGCTTTCAATTGTGCTGTCAAGTTACTAGTATGAGATCTCTCTTTAATGTAGGCACTTGGTGCCATGACTCACCTCTTGGAACCACCTTCACTGTGTCCCTTAAGTTTGGGTATGGCGTGTATTCATTTTCATTCAATTCTAGAAACTCTTATTTCTCCCTTGATTTCTGTGTTGGCCCAGTTTCCACCCAGTAGCAAGTTGTTCGGTTCCTATGAGTTTGTAAGCTTTCTTTGTCTCTGCTGCTGCTGATATCCAGCTTTAGTAAGTGGTGGTCAGTTAGGATACAGGGCGTCATTCCCATTATCTTGTATTTGTTGAGAATTGCTTTGTGCTCGAGTATGTTGTCAGTTTTGGAGAAAGTTATGTGTAGTGCTGAAAAGAAGGTCTATCCTTTTGTGTTTGGGCGAAATGTTTTATAAATACCTGTTATGTCCACTTGCTTTATAACA
This sequence comes from Montemys delectorum, assembly GCA_019843815.1. Lineage (NCBI taxonomy): Eukaryota > Metazoa > Chordata > Mammalia > Rodentia > Muridae > Montemys > Montemys delectorum. The sequence goes on from JADRCD010206499.1 coordinate 6,033, forward strand.
AGTTAGCCCCAGCATTTCTTGGTGTGTGTCTGGATGATATATCTATTGGTGAGACTGGAGTACAGAAGTCTCCCACTATCAATGTATGAGGGTCAACGTGTGATTTAAGCTGTAGTCGCATTTCTTGTTCAAACTTGATTGCCCTTCTGTTTGGGGTACAGATGTTAAGAATTGTAATGCCTTGGTGTCTCTTGGTGGATTTTTTTCTTTGACGAGTATGGAGAGTCCTTCTCTAACTCTGCTGATTAGCATTGGTTTGAAATCTATTCTGTCAGATGTTAAAATGCCTACATCAGATTGCTTCTTAGAATACCTTTTTCCATCCTTTTACCTTGAAGTGACGTCCATCCTCCATATTAAGGTGTGTCTTAGAAACAGAAGGATAGATCCTGGTTTCACATCATCTCAGTTAGTCTGCATCTTTTTCCTGGAGACTTAAGACCATCAATGTTGAGAGACATCAATAACCCATGACTGTTGTTTCCTGTTATGTTGTTGTTGTTGGTGGTGGTTGTGTGTGTGTGTATTTCCACCCTTTCTATTTGCAGGTGTGGGAGTATATGTTCCTTGTTCTTTCTTGGGTGTGGTTAACCTACTTAGATTGGGGTTTTCCTTCTAGCACCTTCTGTAGGGCTGGCCTGGCTCAATAGATAGATATTGCTAAAGTTTGGTTTTATCAGACTGTCTTGTTTTCTCCATCTATTGTGATTGAAAACTTTGCTGGGTACAGCAATCGAGGCTGGCATCTGTGGTCTCTTAGAGTCTGCAGAACATCTACCAGGCCGTGGGAAGTCAAGTGTAACTCTAAGAGTCTGCCTTTATATATTCCTGCTTGTTTCTCCCTCAAAGCTCCGACTACTCTCTGTCTTGTGCCTTTAGTGTTTGACTGTTCTGCCCTGAAGGGATTCTCTTCTCTGGTCCAATCTATCTGGTGTTCTCTATGCTTCTTGTACCATGACGGGCATCTCCTTCTTTCGGCTAGGCAAAGTTTCTTCTATGACTTTGTTGAAAATACTTTGTGCCTTTAACCTGGGACCTTCTCCTTCCTTTACTCTAGTCTTAGGTTTGGCCTTTCACAGTTTCCCAGGTTTTCTGGATGTTTTGTGCTAGTTTTTAGATGTACTTTTTTTTTTTTTTTTTTTTTTTTTTTGGCCTAGGGTATCCATTTCTTCTATTTTGTCTTCAATGCCCGAGATTCTCTCTTCCATCTCTTGTATTCTATTGATGAGGCTTGCCTCTGATGTTACCGTTACAGTCCCTAAATTTTTCATCTGCAGATCTTCCTCAGTTTGGGTTTTCTTTATTGATTCTATGTCTACTTTCAGGCCATGAATTGTTTTATTCATTTCCTTCCACTGTTTGTTTGTGCTTTCACTGATTTCTCTAAGGGAACTAATGTCCTCTTTAAGGAGCTCAATAATATTTGTAAAGGCTATTTTACAGCCCTTTTCTTGTGCTTCAGCTATGTTGCAATACCCAGGGCATGTTGTGATACACAGGGTTATGGGCTAGAGTAGAGACTTGTTGTCCTGGCTCTTATGTCTTTACCTTGGTGTCTAGGCATTGGGGTTGGGAAGATTATAATTCTCGGTGCTGATATCTGGTCTGTTCTTTGTGAGGTGGTTGTTCTGTTCCTTGGTTTCTGTTGCCCTAAGATGGTTCTCAAGAGACTGTGGTGGCTGTGTGGTGCCTGGGAGGACATCCTGGGATCCTGATAGGTGTGGCCACTGGTTTTCCAGGTAAAATATGTTTCTGGATACTGGGAGCTGACACTTATGGCCTGGGGAAAGGTCCACAGGAGGTAGGAAAGCAGGGGGTTAACCAGGATTTACTTAGTCCCCTGGGAATGGAGGCAGAGATGAGGACAGACCACTGCTACAGAGCTGGGGCTGAGACTTGAGACCCAACTTGGAGGAGTGGAGGGAGAGGTGAAGCTCTACAGCTAGCCTACCTGCTTCCCTGCTCAGAGTGGCTGGGGGCTCACAAGGAGTGTCTGTTGAAATGAGGGCTGGGATAAAGAAATGGGGGATGAAGGGGTGGGGGAGGGGGAGATCTGTGTGATCCATTGGAGATGGGGGCACAGGGGTAAGGCAGGCAGGCCTGGGGATGAGACTGGGGGATTGCACTTGGAGGAACAGGAGGAGAGGTGAAGACCTGCATGTGGCCTACCTGACTCCCAGCAGAGCCAGCCATTCTATAAGCTATGATGTAACTTTCATTTGGTTCTTAGTATGTTTTAATATCCTTTGTGGTTTCTTCTCAATCTGTAAGTCATTTAATAACTCCCCAGAATCAGGGTCTTTTTAGTTACTGATCTGTAACTAACGTACTTTAATTCCATTACAGATAGGGACACACTAAAATGTCAATAAACTAGTCAAGACTCTGTCACTGAGGACTTCTTTCTTGGCTGATGGGACTTCCTCTACTGCCATGTTTGTTGAAGTCTTTGCAGTTATAAAATACAGTGTGTGTGTTTCTCTCTCTGTTGGTTTTTGAGACAGGGTTTCTCTGTGTAATAACACTGGCTGTCCTGTAACTCACTCCATAGACCAGGCTGAAGATCTACCTGCCTCTGCCTCCCAATTGCTGGGATTAAAGGTGTACACCACCACCACTTGGATAGTTTTTTTGTTTTTCTTTCAGAGAAAGAGGGGAAGGCAGGGAAAAAGACTGAGTGGGGAGGAAGAACAAGACAGAAGAGCAGGGAGTGGAGGCAGTGTAAACTTTAGGTGGGACAAGACAGAAGAGCAGGGGGAGGCAGTGTAAACTTTAGGGAGGCAGGCTTTCTTCAGCTGGTTATGGACGGTACCCTCCCTCGCCTTGCCTTGCTAACTTGCTAATGCAGAACTGGTTTTGCCCAGTTTCTTCTCCTCAGGATCAATTTACTACTTATTGCTCCATTTTATCTTGTTACTGAAGTCAATGAGATTCCACAGGAAGATTTAGAGCACCCAGCAGCCCTCTCCCGGGTACTTGGTACTGCACTCGCCTTTGAGATGGACCATATTTGGATGGAGACCAAATGTCTTTCCTTGTCTGGGTCTGCTACCGCTGAATTCCCTCATCTCTGAATGTCTCAAAAGTCATCATTGCATGTTCTGCAATGTATCTTCACTGTGGATACTGAAATTACTTTCCTTTCAATAATGAAGACGTTTGTCCCAAAGTCTTTCCAGCTGCCTGGTTTCTAATAACCGATCTTTCAGCCTCACTTCTGACTCTCAGTAATCTCTCCTTTTCTTCTAGCTGTTCTTAAGTTTCTTTTTATCGCTGGGTAAGAACATGGTTATGAAAAAAAAAAAAACCATGGTTATGATATATTTGTATAGCTTCTCCTCTTCTATTTATTTTTGAGATACCTTTAAATATTTATTTTATTTTCAATTATGTGTCTCTGTGTGAATATAGTCATGTGAGCGCAGTTGTCTACATAATCCAGAGGAGACCATTTACCCTAGAACTCGAGTTAAAAGTTACATGTGGGTTACTCAATTATGTGTGCTGGGAACTGAACTCAGGTCCTTTGCAAGTGCAGAGCCTGCTCTTAACCACTGAGCCATCTCTACAGCCCCCCACCTCCCTTGTTCATTTTTTTTTTTTTTTTGGAAATAAGAGTCTTGAAATGTAGCTCAGCTTGACTCCTGAGTGATAGAAATGACTGCCACCTACACAGCCTTGAGTCACTCTTTAAGGGATATAGTTTCTAAGTTTTTGCATATTTGGTAATTTTTCATTAAATGCCAGACACTACTTTGGCATTTATTGTATATGCATAGACGTTTTGCTTGCGTGTATGTCTGTGCACTACCTGATGCATGTGGTGCAGTGGAAGCCAGAAGAGGGCGCCAGATCCTCTGGAACTGGAGTTACAGATGGTTTTTGTCATTCTGGGAACTGAACTCAGGTCCTCAACAAGAGTAGCAGATACTCTTACTGGCATGCCACCCTCTAACCCTGGCAATGATTCTTGGAACAAGCACCTACTTAGTTGATCTTAATTTGCTAAAACCCCTTGGTACCTACATTTTGGATGTTTCTCTGAAAAGATCATTAACATATGACTCGGGTGGCAGCCAGAGCTTGCTGTTTACCATGCAACCAATCTCTGATATGTGTGTGCTTGTGTACACATACATGAAGTAGTGTATGCATGTGGAGGCCATAGGGAGATAGGTGACATCTTCCTGAATTACATCTCCATCTCTTACTTTTTGAAGCAGGGTCTCACTTTGAACTTGGAGCTTACTGATTCAGTTCAATGAGTGGCCACAGAGCTCTGGGCATCCACCAGGCCAGCTTTCTGTGTAGATGCTGGGGATCTCAAGTCAGGTCTTCATGATGAACACTCTTAACAAATGAGCCATCTCACCAGGCCCCTGGCATAGAACTTTTTTAGGAACCCAAAGGTCCGTCCCCAGCCAAAGGTCCTGCAGTTACCTGCCATTTCTCCTTGACATTACCAGTTTTGCTGAGAGGAGCCATGCCCACCAGCCAGTTTTACTTCTCTTCCTTCCTTTGGCCCCCATTCCCAGGTGCTTCCTCTCATACCATCTAATGCACCATGCCGCCAAAGGAGAAACCCAGGTTTTCCATTTCAGCTTTATTGACTCTCTAAATACATCACCCAAACTCTGAAATCTTATGTACTGTCAGGCTTCAACTAATGGCCTCTAGCTGTGAGACCTTTAGATCTATGCTTCCAGCTCATCATTTGCACTGTTCTAAACCTCACAATTCCAATTACTTAATGGCTATATCCATCTGGACCCTGGCTTAAAGGAACTACATTCAAGGCAGAACAGTGTCTTTCTATTCAACCTCCCCATGGTTTAAATCTTCCCCTGCAATTCACAAATCTCAAATACTTGAAGTTGGAAGGGCTCGTCAGAGCTCATTTTTCAAAGGGATTGGGGACCAAGAATACTAGATAACTATTATGTTTATAATTTCCAATTATTCTCTCTAAAATGCCATTTTTATTATGTTCCTTTCTGCTTGAAAAACTCTCCTGGAGTCCTCTCTGCCTGACCCTAGAAACTTACAGCTCTTACAATTGGATCCTGCAGTATGGAAAACCAGGAGACTTCAGTGATTTCCCAGTGTTTACAACAACCTGAACTTTTGTTTACAACACCCCGAACTTGGCAGTGGTGGTGGTCACACATGTTTTTAATTCTAGCACTTGGGAGGCAGAGTCAAGTAGATCTCTGTGAGTTTAAGGCCAGCCTGGTCTACAGAGTGAGTTCTAGGATAGCCAGGGCTACATAGAGGAACCCTGTCTTGAAAAATCAAAAACAAAACAAAACAAAACCAAGACCCTGAGCTTGTCGCTTGAGAGCCTCAATGCCCCGTGCTTCGGTCTAGCCAGACCGCAGCAAGTGGCTCCGCCTCTACATTCTTTCTCACATCATCTGTTCTTCTGATCTCCCGTCTTCTAATTCTACCAACTCCAACTTCTTTTTGGAAACGTAGCTGGATTTATTCTCCTGATTATCTTAACAGACGTGCAGTCATTAAATCTCTCTAAATTCTACTTGGTTCTGTGGGTAATTTTCTTTGTATTTCATGTCCCTTCACCTAGGTTCCCCACAACAGCGGCTGGCACCTGGAAGCTCAGTGCAGTCAGCCAAAAGAATTCAGAAACTCACGTGTCCCTTACCTTGGTGATGTCCGTGTGGTCTTTGAGCCCGTTGGTCATGCACCAGTAGCGCCACACATTTAGGGCGTACCTCGTGGCTTTGGTGGTGTTTGGGCTCACTGCACTGGTACACAGACCATTCAAGTCATCATTAATATTAAATACAGGAAATTTGTTGAGCTTAGTAGAATAAGCTAGAAATAAAAACAATAGAGACATTAATGTGCCATCCCCTTCTTTAGTGAGCCTTATCCTGGGGTGATATTCTGTAACAAAGAACTCTAAAAAGATAGTGAAGAAGTGAAATTTCTAGTCATTTCTAGAGGTGGGGCACACCTCTAATTCCAGCACTCAGGAGGCAGGCAGATCTCTATGCCCACAAGGCCAGCCTGGTCTACATAGTGAATTCCAGGACAGCCAGGGCTACACAGTGAGATCCTGTCTCCAGAAACTACTTATATCCATGAGACTCTATGCCTTGTATCTAACCCTGGTCATTCTGCCATGTGCACTGGCTAACACATATCCAAACATTTCAATAATAGGATGGAATTAATACCAGAAAATTCTAAACTTATTACTAGAAAAAATAGCATTTCTTCTAGCAGTAGCAAAAGATGAGAGGAAAGGAAGTAGGGAAGATTTTTTAAAAAGAGGAGAGGGAGGAAGATAGGGAATCTTCAGTGCAGGAAGAAAGCTTGTCCTTCGTTAACACAACTTCAAGTTACTTGGTGCCATCAGGAGCAGCCTTGAACTAAGTGGAGCTAGCGTATTCCTCTTAATCTCTTCCCCCAAGTAATGACGTGTACATACTTACACCCCACACCCACACCCACGGACATGCATGGGAGAGCAGACTGATGTAGGCCTTGATCACACAAACCACTGACCAGTTTCAAATCTGAGTAGGAGGTGAAATGGGAGCAGTAATATTAAGGCGAGAGAGGGAAGCTCACCTTCAGAGGAGAAGGAAGACAGCTTAAACTGCCAAAAAGAAAACCAAACCCGGAGCTGGAGAGGTGGCTCAGTGGGTAAGAGCACTGACTGCTCTTCCGAAGGTCCTGAGTTCAAATCCCAGCAACCACATGGTGGCTCACAACCATTTGTAATAAGATCTGATGCCACCATCTGGTGTGTCTGAAGCTGCAATGTACTTAGATATAATAATGAGTAAATCTTTTTTTAATATTCATTATTATAATTAAGTAAGCTGTAGCTGTCTCCAGGCGCACCAGAAGAGGGCATCAGATCTCACTATGGGTGCTTGTGAGCCAGCATGTGGTTTCTGGGATTTGAACTCAGGACCTATGGAAAAGTAGTCAGTGCTCTTACTCACTGAGCCATCTCACCAGCATGAATAAATCTTAAAAAAAAAAAAAAAGAAAGAAAAGAAAATCAAATCCATAAACACTAGCTGGCCTTTCCTTATACTGTAGAGTATGGTAAAACCAAGCGGCCTTCTGAGGAATGTATATTCATACACAGTCTGTCTTGGTCCTGGAGAGACAGCAGAATGGTAAAGCCAGTGCAGTCTCTGAGTTGGTTCGCTCTATCCAACCCACCTTGGTTTTCATGACTCCCAAAGAGGCTCTCCTGTGTATCAAATTCCCAGAGTCCTGGGGACGCAGAATCTGCTGGCACCCAGGAGCATCACACATGCACACATGCATGTTCTCGTCTGTGTATGTGTGTGGATGCCACACAATCAACATTCTAAAAATGATATGAGTATCATTTTAATGTATATGAGTGTTTGTCTGCTTGTATGTATGTCTTTGCTCCACATGCATCATGCCTCCATAGCGGCCAGAAGAGGGCATTGGACTCCCCGACTGGAGTTACATAAGCTATCATATGGATGCTGGGCATTGAACCTGAGTCCTCTAGAAGAGCAGCCAGTGCTTCTAAGCACTGAGTCATCTCTCCAGCCCCTCAACACACTCATCAAGTTCAACCGTTCTTCTAGTAGCTGTCTACACATGAGAACCTCCCTTTTCCATGTTTCCACATCTGTCTTCTCTTTCCTCAGGTGTGTGCTCTGATGGTGATGGTCTCTATGTTCCTAGAAAACATCACTTTTGACAACCTGATCCTGCCCATAACCATGGAACACACAAACTGATTTACCATCCAGAGGAACGAGCAACAATGCGCATACACCAGCCCTGTCTGAAACACCATGGAGCTATGTTTGTAGGAAATTCTTGACATTAATGAGATTAGCATCAACAGACGCCTACTAAGTACCGATTTTTAAAGCTGGTGTGTAATCTGTGAACAAGTACACAGTTATACCGTTTATAGACAAGGGAACAGCAGCAGACATCTGGCAGCTTCGTACCCTCATCAGACGTATAGCACAGAGCCGTCACTCTGCAAGAAGAGTCCTGCTGAAGCCAGGAACTAGCCACTGGGAGATCGAGGCTTTAGACTGGAGTTTGATGGCATACACTGGCCATGACAGCAATGGTACTAGGTACTGTGGGGACACAATCCCAGTGACAATAATTTCATAAAGACAACAGTCACGATCTGGGTGCTGGGAACCAAATCTGGGCCCTCTGAAAGATCAGCAAATGCTATGAACACACTGAGCCTTCTCTCAGGCTCTATGAGGGAAAACCTATTTATGAGATGTTCAGCCACTTGCTACTGCTGGTTGAAATCCACTAGGATAGCCCTGTGCTCTGTATTACTTGCAGAAGTGAGTTCTGTCCAAATGTATCAAATGGAAACCCTCAAAAAAAAACCCTGAATTCCTAGCAGTGACTACTAATAACCTAGACTTGAATCTGAACACATGAGCATACAAATAAAACTGATGTTTGCCAAGATACACAAGCACAGCAGAGGGCCCACACTCCCACTGATCCCACAAAGACAGTGAAAGCACAAAACAGAAACACACACGCACACACGCACGCGCGCGCATGCGCACACAAAGATGAGCCATGGGAAGAAATGGGAACATATTCAAAACTACACACAGATGTATAAGCACTATATACACACATATGACAAATACTAACTTCTTTCTAAGGACAGACAGAATTCATGGGGCAAGAAGGTATTTCAAACTCCACGAGGAGGACAGTACCGCATGCCCCAGATCTAGGACGCAGCTACTGTGTGCCACAGAGAAATTAATAAACATAGGCTATGTAGACCCAAGAAGAAACACTACCAACTGTTCCAAGAACTACACTAAGAGAAGTTGAAAGAAGGAACAAAACCAGAAAGCTGGGGGAACAGCAAACCTACAGTAAAGAAGAAATGCCAAGACGAACTCGAAAACACAGGATTTTAAATACTAGCAAGAGAAAGTAGAGAGAGACGGGTTTATACCAGAAATGAAAATTATCACTAGAGCTTACAAAGAGAGAAAGATCATGGACAATGCAAGGACAGGAGACCTAAAACTTGAGTAGAAAGCACAAATGTCAAGAAGACACAACTTGCTAAAAACCTATTAAAAATTTATAAAGTTAGAACAGTCTTCCACAGCTTAGAAAAAGTAGATCTACAGGAAAATACTCTGCAAACTAGCATCAGGTTCAGATGGATTTTACTAGCAAATTATCCTACCTTTAGGGAACAAAATAATATAACTACTCTCTTTCTTTTTCTTTCTTTCCAGTCACCTCTGCCTCCCAAGTACACTCACCAACACACCCAAACATCTTCTGTAAGATTTATTTTTAGTTTTAATTATGTGTATGTTTGTGGTTGTGTATAGTGCAAACAGACACCAGAAGAGGGTGTCAGATCCCCAAGAACTGGAGTCAGAGGAGGTTCTCAGTCACCTGATGTAGGTGCTAAGAACCAAATTCAGGCCCTCTGAATGAGCAGAAAGAGCTCTTATCCACGGAGCAATCCCTCTAGCCTACCTACAACTCTTTGTAAGACAGTATAACTTTCCCATAAAAACAGAACAAAATAAGAAACCCACAGACCAATTTAGCTACTAAACAGATACAAAGATCTTTAGAACAATATGAGGAGGGCTGAAGAGATGGGTCAGTAGTTAAGAGCATTTGTTCTTGCAATGGGTACAGGATTCAATTCCTAGTACCCACATGGTTGCTCACAACAATCTGGAACTATAGTCTAAACTCTAGAGTTTATCTGACCTGTCAATGAGGAAGCAGACAGTTCATCTGAAAATGGGCAAAACTTGGGTCTGGAGAGAAGAATCATCCATGTTTCATTCACTGCTTCTACCGAGGACCCGGGTTCTATCCTAGCACCCTTTAGGCACCTCACAACCACCTGTAACTCCAGTTCCAGGGAACCTAACGCCCACTTTGGGCCTCTGAGGGAACTGCATGCATGTACATATACTCAGGTTACCCCCCGCCCCATTTACACATAAGGATAAAACTTTAATGAACTTCATATAAAATCAGTAATGATCCAGGAATCATACACGAATACACAATGAGCAAAACATCTTCAATGAGGAAGAATACCAGATGTTAATAATGAACACTTTGCTGGGTCACTTTTGAAACCAACTGGCAGTATCTGCTAATGCTGAACATGTATCTGTAACATTATCCATGCTACTACATTCCAACATACCCAATATAAGTGTATACATATGTATAAACAGGCACATGATTATTCATAAAAATCTAACAGCATAATAGCCCCAAACTGAAGACTATCCTTTGTCCATAAAACACCAACTACATTGAAATTATAGAACACTTAATAATACATTCTCATGGAGCAATGGTGAGCAATGAACTACTAGAACAAACTGTGCAAATGCACGAGTGAATCCTACCAGCATATAGTAAAAGCTATTTTTTTACTGCGGCAAAGTGGACTGAAAAGGTGGCTCGTATAATTCAAAAACACAAAGTAGGTCGATGGTCATACAGTAATAGCCTTGCAAGATGACACCAGATGAGCACAACAGACTTCCATGTTCAGGGAAGGTTCTTGTTCCACTGGGTGGGGGCTGTGAAAATGTTTACTTCAGGAAGAAAAAAAATCAATTAATGATCTGTGTGTTTTTCTGGGTAATTCAATTAAGAAAACTTCTTAAAATTAAAAATACTTTCTGGAGGCTCGAGAGAGAACAGTTAAGAGCACTGACTGCTCTTCCAGAGGTCCTGAGTTCAATTCCCAGCAACCATCTGTAATGGTTCCCAAGTACAATGGTAGCTCACAACCATCTGTAATAGGATTCGATGCCCTCTTATGGTGTATCTGAAGACAGCTATAGTGTATTCATATACATAAGACAAAAAATAAATCTTTAAAAATACTTCCTGGATAGTATTATATACTACTATATAATGTAGATAAGGGGGATCAACTAGGTATTTAATTTATTCAAGTAATCTTTAAGTAATCCCTTTGTGGTACTTCCTTTGTGATAGGCTAATCTTAAAATATATATTTTAGGGAAATACTTATTTTATGTATATGAGTGCTCTGTCTTCACACATACCCAAAAGAGGGCATCAGATTCCATCACAGATGGTTGTGAGCTACCATGTGGGTGCTGAGAATTGAACTCGGGTCTTCTGGAAGAGCAGCCAGTGCTCTTAACTATTGAGATATCACTCAAGCCCTGGATAGGCTACTTTTAAAGCTTAGTAGTGAGAGTAAAAATGTTTTATAAATGAATTTTAAAGAGGAAGACTGTCCCATTATTATATTATCATAAACATAATAACAGGGCAGTCTAGCCCTAAGATATAAATGTGTTACAAGAATGTGACAAACCAAGCAAGGAATAGTGGTGCATGCCTTTAATCCCAGCATTGGGGAGGCAGAGGCAGGCAGATCTCTAAGTCTTGTCTACAGCCCAGGACAGCCAGGGCTATACAGAGAAACCGTGTTTTAAACAAATAAATAAATAAATAAATAGCCGGGCGGTGGTGGTGCATGCCTTTAAACCCAGGACAGCCAGGGCTATACAGAGAAACCGTGTTTTAAATAAATAAATAAATAAATAGCCGGGCGGTGGTGGTGCATGCCTTTAAACCCAGCACTTGGGAGGCAGAGGCAGGTGGATTTCTGAGTTCGAGGCCAGCCTGGTCTACAGAGTGAGTTCCAGGACACTCAGGGCTACACAGAGAAACCCTGTCTTGAAAAACATAAATAAATAAATAAATAAATAAATAATTGGCTATCAAGTCATAAAGAATCCAAATTGATTCATATTTTAACACACACACACTCACATGCACACACATTTCTAAGTGGTTCTCTTTTTAAAAGCTGTTTTCACAAAGGAGATGATCTGCATAATTTGGGAGTGCATCCATATAAAGCCTTTCCATGATCTAGCCCACAAGGCACAAAGGCAGGTGAGCAGGTCAGACATTGGCACTGAAGAATTCTAAAAGGCAGGAAGTCAAAAAGGAGAAAATGTTCATAAAATATGCAGCAAAGGACACAGGACAAGTTGCTAGAAATCAACAAGGAAGATTCACTAGGAAATGGGCTCAGAAGAAACACCAGTACTGAAACAAATTAATAAAAGTCAAAACAAGACAGATTTCACTTAACAAACTGGCAAAGACTTAAAACAAACAAACAAACAAAAAACCCTGCCTCTAAGCACGGGCAGAATATGGGGAAGGAGGTTATATGATGTCTACGTGAACTTCCATGGACACTTTTCTAGCTAAGTAGAAATAAGTATGCAAAGATAAAGATGTTTACCTAGCCCTCATTAATAGAGAAATAACTGAAGAACACATGTTTATAGGCTGTCATTAAAAGCTGTACTACCCTTGTACATGCTGCTGAAAACAAGTCACAGGATATAAAGGAAAAAAGGAAAATTTACTTTCGGTTAACGTGCAGTATGATGCAATTTTAACAAGAAAATAAATTTGAGTTGTTTATTTATAATTTCATTTAAAAAGTCCTGAAGGATGCATATCATGTTAGCTATTGGTTCCATATATTTTCAGTCCTCTAAGTATGAATATATTATTTTTGTACATTGTAAAAATCACTAGGACTTTGGAACTATGTAGGATAAAACAAAAACTTCCTTTTTATTTGATCTAAGATTTTTCAAAATGTCTAATTTTGAAGGGATTTTATCAGAGATACAAAAGTGCATGCATGAGTTAGTGTGAATTTATAAAAGTGAAAAAATAGAATATAACTGAGTTAAGGTATTTTAAAATAGACCCTGGAATATTTGTACAAGACAATAACAATGTACTTTAAAATACTAAGGTCCACTCAGGTGTGGCGATACACACCTTTCATCCTGCAGCACTAGGGAGGCACAGGAAGGCAGTGCTTGCTCTGAGTTCAAGGCCAGCCTGATCAACACACCAAGTTCCATGTCAGCCAGGGCACAAAGTGAGACTTGAAATCTCAAACTACCTCCCTTCATCTGCTGCTGCCATTCTGGGGATCAAACAATAAGCTCTGCCGGTTAAAGCAGATCTACACTTCCCAGCCCTCACATCACATCCCAAGTAAAGGATTAGGAGAAAGTCTTATCTGTGTGGCAGTACCCAAGAGTCACACCCTGTATCCTATCTCTATCTGTCCCTTACTTGCAATGACTGTTTATTGCTATACCAGTTGTAAAGCACTAGAATGCTAATAAAGCAAATGCTGATTTTACTCCCATTTAAAAACAAGTTTATTCTGAATAGTTGCTATTTCCAATATTTACTTTCAAAATTATCTTTTAACTGTGTGTTTTATATACATTAACCATTTTAGTCAAGTAAAATCACTTTTAAATTTTAAAATTTAAATAAACAGAAATGTAATATTACTATTAAACGCTGCAATTTTTTAAATTTAAAAAGAGAAACAATTTAAAGACTTGTACCTATGTCAACTTGAGTTCTAATGTTCTTTCCTAATAAGCAAAATAAGATTCATCATAAATATACAAACTGCAAGCTTACTCCAAGACAGGCCCCTTGTTCCTGGATGACTATGAAAACAGGCATAACCTCTAGTTAGACCATCCGCATTGCTGTTACAGGGATACAGCCATCTCTATTCGGAATATTCAGCTGAGAAGACTGGTGAATTACTCAGATATACAATAAGTTTACATTTTATTTTAGTAAAGTGGTTGTTAGTATTCATTCTATTTTCAGGTGTGTGGTTTTTTTTTTTTTTTAAAGATTCATTCTTAACCATGTGTGTGTGAGATTGCACGTGCACGCTCACAAGTGCTCTCTGAAGCCCGAGGTATCAGATCCCCTAGAACTAAGTTATGAGCTGCTCGACCACCACCACCACTACCATCGTCGCAGATGTCTGGGATTAAGCACCATTTCTATTTTGCTTAGTGAAGAATGTGAAACATGCTAAATGTAATAAACAACACATGGAGACTCTTATCTGACTAAAAACATTTTTCTGAAAATAAGGAAACCTGGGACCTGACATATATATTCCTTTTGTTTTTGTTTTCTGAGACAGGGTTTCTCAGTATACCAGCCCTTGTTGTCCTGGACTCACTTTGTAGACCAGGCTGGCCTCAAATTCAGAGATCCACCTGCCTTTGTCTTCTGAATTCTGGAATTAAAAGTACGTCACAACATCCAGCTTTACAGCATACATATTTTTAATGTGTATCAGGGTTTTACCTCCATGTATGGCTGTGCATCACGTGTATACCTGGTGCCTGCAGAGACCAGAAGGAGTGTCAGATCCTCTGGGACTGGAGTTAAAAGCAGTTGTGAGCTGCTACGTGGGAGCCGGGAAACAAACCCAGGTCCTCTGGAAGCATATGCTAGTAACTGCTGAACCATCTCTCCAATCTGCCACTACCTATTTAGATCTGTACAACTCTGTATGTATTTAAAAAACATGGAATCCTTTTGTGGAGGTAAGGGGCTAACAGAGGTCTACATACAGAAAGAAAAGTGTCATGCACACACAAACACACATAAACACACACAGGCCTGCATCCCCTCCTATAATAAATACACAAATAAGCAAATAAATAATTAAGTATCTGCAGTGAAGCATTCTGTTCCATAAATCGGCCTGGAGCCACAGAAAGCCCACGAATAACCCAGCTACAGAGCCATTACTAGAGAATTTTATTACCTGTTTGTGTAAATAGCTGTGTGCACAAATGCTTCCTCTTTCAGGGCTGTTCCCTTCAGGGTTAGATGTGTGTATATGGAGTACTTGGCTCTGTACATAGTGACAACATCCCAGGACCACTGCAGTATACCAGGCCAACAATATGATTTTTTTTTTTCAAATTGCGACCTACTTTTTAAATTGGTAAAGTTACAAAAACAGCTACTTTGCAGAAAATAGTTTATTAACTGAAAACTGGTTGTCATGTCCAAATACAGAAAAGACAGTATGACTGAACAGGCCCTCACTGGAGACACCATCAACACGCATTGGCTGAATTTATTGGGTTGCTTATTTCCATAAATTTTAGGATGTACCAACAAATATATATATATAAAATGACAGAAAAATCTCACTACAGTAGAGGCAAATGTTATATACATGATGGAACCAACCACTGGGACACAAAACTAGTTTTATTTAAAGCACAAGCACACAGACAGTAATGAAGGCGGAACAGCGAGTTGAGAAAATAAAACATCTTAGTGTAAAAGGTCAGTGAGCAGCAAAATAAAAATGAAAGTGATACCATATATACTCTTAGTCACAAAAGTTCTGTATTATTACAAACACCGACAAGCAGAGGATCATGTGACTAGAGAACATCATACATGTGACACATTAACACAAGTTTCTTCCACTTGGACTCACCCTTCTCTGCTTCCCATCACAAGTTATAACTGTAGCAGCTTAAAGAAAATTTAAAATATGACTTGAGTAACAAAGACACATGTTTTCCCCCCATAAATTATATAGAATCCAGGGGCTAAAAAACACACAGAAAGATGCCAATCGACCACCCCCAAAGCATGGCACGGCCCTCTGTGGTTTCATGCCATTCCCTAAGCATCAATTGTGGTTACAGATTTCCAAACAGACGCCTGGTCTTAACCATAAAACTACAATGATAAGTCTGTCTTTTTCCCTACATCCTCAGGGATGGAAGAAGAGGAGCTGCAAACACATTTCTACAATTTATAACCAGAACAGAGGACCTCACTAGAGCAGAATACAGCTTCCATTCCACTAAGGCATAAGATTCTTCCTCAGTCACACTTGCATCACGTACCGATTCTGGTAGATTTAAGCTCGGCCATCCATCCAGTCTCCTCACCAGTCCTACGGGATTCTAGTTAAATGTTTTATTACTGCACAGGAGAGGGAGACAATCCCTTAGCACAAGGCTGATCTGGAAACTCTATGCCCAGCTTTAGCAACAAATATGTTTATAGTCATGAGGGAAATGGAAACAATAAATTAAAAACCTACCAAGTACACATATGGTTTGTTAAAAAAAAAAAAAAAAAAAACCTACTGTAGACAGAAAGGCCTTAGGGGAGAGAGATATAAGATCCGAGGGTGAAAAAAAAAAAAAAAAAAAACCCAGCTGAAAGCAGGGTTCAAACACATGCCCACTGTGAACTGAGAGGCTTTCATCACTGGGACCACCACGCCAATCTTTGGTCTCTAAAATCTCCCCTACCAGAATGAAGAAATGCTGCGGTGCAGCTCTGGGGCTGGGTAAGCACAGCAGAGCTGCTCTGCACCACATAGACCTCAGTTTCTTTTTATGGCTTCCTCACCTCACAGAGGGGTGGACATTTACAGCATATTCTGGTAGGCACACTCAGGTAAATTTGCCTTTCTTTCTACTCTAAGCCAGTGGTTCTCAACTTTCGTTAATGCTGTGACCCTTTAATACAGTTTCTCACATAACGGTGACCCTCCCCAACCATAGAATTATTTTATTGCTACTTCCTAACTGTAACTTTGCTACTGTTATGAACTGTTACTATAAATATCTGGTATGCATGATATCTGATATGTGAACCACGTGAAAGGGTCATTCAACACCCCTAAAAGGGTCACAACCCATAGGTTGAGAACTGCTGCTCTAAGCAAAGACATGGCAGGGGCCTTGACAAATTAGTTTTAATAATCTTAGAATTAAATCAGTACTTCTAGCACCAATGTGTCCAAACACAGCATTGGTTGTCACTATGCCCCTGACAACCACACAAAAAGCCTCTGCGTAACTAAGGAGATTATTCCTTCATGAAAGGAATCTTGTAATTATTACCTATTGAACTGCCGGGGGGACGGGTGAACCCTGCAGTAAGTGAGGGATTTTGGCATGTTGGTGTAAAAGGCTCTTTCAGAAGCAACCTTCTTTGCTTAATATTTTATACTAGTTTCACCTCTGCTGTAAGAGACTAAGTAAGAGTGTAATGATATTTTGCCCCGTGTTGAATTTTGAGCGAGTACAGTAGACGGAGTTAATCTGTTGAAGCAGCTTTCTTCCTGACTTTGGAGTGTGTGTGGTACCACTGAGAGGCAAACACTGGTGACTGAATGGACAGACAGGTAACAAGACCTGATGGACAAAAGGCCATGAGACACCTCAGCCCTGAGGAAATGCTTGACACCAAAGCTGACACTAGGAACTATAAGGTATAAGTTAAATTTAAACTTATTATTTAGATTCAATTTTTATTTATGAGTACACTGTAACTGTCTTCAGACATCCTAGAAGAGGGCATCAGATCTCATTACAGATGGTTGTGAGCCACCATGTGGTTGCTGGGATTTGAACTCAGGACCTCTGGAAGAGCAGTCAGTGCTCTTACCTGCTGAGCACTCTCCAGTCCAAATTCAATTTTTTTTTTTATAATTTTTAAGGACTTATTTATTTATTATATGTAAGTATACTGTAGCTGTCTTTAGATGCAACAGAAGAGGGCATCAGATCTCATTATGGATGGTTGTGAGCCATCATGTGGGATGGCTCATGCTGGGATTTGAACTCAGGACCTTCGGAAGAGCAGTCGGTGCTCTTAACCACTGAGCCATCTCCCCAGCCTCCAGATTCAATTTTTATTAACTTAATTCTGTGTAAGTATGTGCAGAGGTTTTGGCCTGGAGCTACAATTACAGATACCGGATGTGTTAGCTGGGAATCAAACTCGGATCCTCCAGAGGACTAGTACATGCTCTTAACCACTGAGCTATCTCTCCAGCCCCTAAATTACTAGTTACTTGCAGGTGCAGTTGTAGCACTGAGCTATGCTGACACCTAAGATGATGTGTGCACCTCCCAGGTTTCTGCTGGTACACCGTTCACCCTAAAAATGCCTGACCAGCGAGGCCGTGCTGCCCCACTGTCTTCTACTGGACTTTGCCATAAAAGAAGGCTCAAGTTTAAAGAAGAAAATTCTCAGTGACAGAATACTTTAAAACAAAATAGAACTGTTATTTTCTTTTTTTGCAGGTGTGTGGCAGGAAAGCTCTCTTCTTCTCTGGAATGGAACGGCACACACAAAATAGTAGTTTGGCACTGAATGAACTCTACATTTCCTTCCAAAGAAGCCACTAAGTGCTGGCTCAAAATACTAGACGAAGCACTGCTTTCTCAGGTCACACACAACACACACGTGGGCGGCACAGCCTAACTACAGTAAGTGATAGCAGCGATGATCAACAATCCCCTAACAACGTTATAACACCGTGAACAAGCACCTAGAACAACATGCAAAGCCTTGGAGCCACTCAGTTATCACACAATGCATAGAAATTGTAATGGTTTTTGGCAAGTTTTTTGTTTGTTTGTTTGCTTTGTTTTTGTAACAAATGCTTTATAAAGCAAAGTTTTTAAAATTATATATGCTATTTTAAAAGCTGTAACATATGGATTATAGGTATAAAAGTTCAGTTAGATAAAGTTCATCTGGCTGGATTAATACTAAATATGGACACCCAGTACAAATAATCAACTATAAATCAAAAGTAAAGTATTCTAAGGTATGTGAGTTATAAAATGTTGTAACACAGAAAGCCAATGGCCACTATAAACACTGTAAGCATCTGCTGGGTCTGGGTTCCCAGACCTGTTTGATGGTAAGAATTGCTCAAGTTTTCATGGCAGCCCCATCTCTCTGCCTTAGGAAACGATAGCCTAACCGACCTGTTGGGCCCCTTCTCTTGTTACTTCAGAGAGCCTACTGCAGAGTTATCAGGAGCACAAGCAGCGCAGCTGGAATAGCAGCAACAGTGAAGGGTACGACTAGATCCAGATATACTTCAGGGACAGCCGCTCTTACCCATTTGCTCTGTGACATGGGCAACCTATCTGATTTTCTCCTTCATGAAGAGGGACAATCACTTAAAATGATTATTAATAAAGACAACTAGAAGCATCTGCTGCAGGGGCACACTGTATGTTCTAACAAAGGAGGGCCACAACAGATCCTTCCTCTCCTGTGTGAACACAGGGACCACCACACAAATGGCTTCGCCATACTGATTTTAAGAAGCTCTAACCAAAAGTCTTCATAAAATACTCAAAGATGGCCAAGCAGTGGTGGCGCACGCCTTTAATCCCAGCACTTGGGAGGCAGAGGCAGGCGGATTTCTGAGTTCAAGGCCAGCCTGGTCTACAGAGTGAG
The DNA here is from genome assembly GCA_019843815.1 of Montemys delectorum. Classification (NCBI taxonomy): domain Eukaryota; kingdom Metazoa; phylum Chordata; class Mammalia; order Rodentia; family Muridae; genus Montemys; species Montemys delectorum. The sequence continues at coordinate 25,218 of JADRCD010206499.1, forward strand.
TTCCAGGACAGCCAGGGCTACATAGAGAAACCCTGTCTAGAAAAAACTCAAAGACATGGGATACACTGCAGCGAAGTGGAATACTCAATGACTTATGTAACTGCAGAAGCATAAAGCTCAGAAGATAAGACACAGAGGGATCGGTACAGAGACTTCTTTTGGCTGGCTTCTCAAAAAATGAAACTTTCATTACATCATCTTTACATTTTCTTTGAGAACAGGAAGAACTTTATACATCTTTACACATCTCACCAACTAAATATTCAATACATGAATAACCCTATGTGGCCATAAATTTTCATCTCAATAAATTCATCAGTATCACAGCTCTGGATGTTAGTTAATGCCAGCATTCCCACTAATATGACACTAACTGAAAAGATAGACTTACCCTACACCAGGAAAAATGCGGGCAATATATTATAGATCAGGTAATCCTTTAATTTGGGGGAAAGCTGTATCTACTGCTGTAACTCCAGCACTCATGGATAGGCATGAGGACTAGGAGCTTAAAGCATTTGGCCTATGTGGTGTGAAACCCTGTATCAAACAGAACTAAGCACAACAAAAAAACTTAAGAGAAAATGAATTAGCAGGGAACATTTAAGATAGCTGAAATTATGAAATAAATATTTAATAGTTGACATATATTATAAATGAAACATTCCACATTAGCCCTAATAACCACAATAAATATTGGCATGTGCCTCTGCCAGAGTGGAATCATTTTTTTTTTTAAGTTAAAATTACAAATAATAAAAAAGGTTTTCGGCAGTGGTATGTCCTCAGTATTGTTTAGAGGTAGTCACAGACTCTTAGAATTTAATTAAAGAGGTTCTAAACTGGCTATGCCTCTTCTAGTAAGCCATTTTTCAAAAGGTTGTTTTAAGCTAAATATCACAGTGTTCCTATTTTGGTTAGTTTTCACAGCAAAACATAAATAAATAAAAAGTTCACATTACTGATGTAATATTGTCTCGATGTAGTACTTGAGATATAGCAGAGCCAGTTTTTCTGTCAGTATGCAGCACACACCAGCAGGGACTCAGCACTGATGGTGTGTTCTCTCAGTTCAGTGCTGGGACAGGCTTTCTTCTCAACCACTCTGCTGACAACACAATCAGGATTTACAAACTATGTCTCAGGTAAGAGTTTTATAGAAACCTTAAAAATGGCAGGTATACCACATAAAAATGGCCTTTTTAAAAGCTCCCTTATAATGGGCTTAACAGCTCCCAGACCAGCTCTAGAGGGAGAGTAGGAGTTCTGCAGAAGAACTGGGAGAAAGCCCTGTGTATTTAAAAGTGGAGAAAATGGGGAGGTAGGCTAGAGGCCAGTGTGCAGCCATGACACACTGCCCAGCATTCCTTTAAAGCACACAGCCTTCAGCGCTGGAAAGACACTGCTCTCATTTCTGGCTCAAACCAACACCTTCGCTCATACTGAAAAGGGTGAATAGAAAAAGCTTGGGAGTGAGAAAGCAGACTATTCTGTCTTCATCTAACCGACTTACAATTTCATCCTAAAATGACGATAACTTACTTTTTCCTTAAGATTGATCAAAAGATTTAGATAATACTTGTATAGAAACAGAGACACCTTTTCTTACCAATACTTCTCTTAGAACGACAAGTTCATGGAGAAATTCCACCCAACAATGCCCTACGCAGACCTGCCACTTCTGCACTAGAAGACCACAGCCTAGACAGAAGCCCTTGTGTGCTTATTACTTATTGATGCAAAGAGCCACCTAGCCATGGGAAAGCTTGGCTCTGTGACAACTTAGTAAATAAAAAATTTGTCTTTTTGTCACAATATAAAATACTACCTTCCAAGCTAATGAGTTACAAGGATGACTTGAAGAATGAACACCTGCCTCACAGGGCACTTAGACACGACAGACCAACGATGGGTTACCATCCTTACACATTATTAATTGCACAGGATGGGAGGACCCCAGCTCAGCCTCACTGTAGCTTTAACATCTACATGTACTTGGTTTTTGAAGTGTCTTAACTAATCATTTACTACAGTCTTCGAGACTTGAAAACAAAGACTAAAAAAACCATGACAAATGTTAGACCAAAACTGTTCAAACTACAGAGCATCACAGATAAGTGCATTTCTATTTACTGGGAAGAAACTGAAGAATGCTTTGAATTCTGCTAAGCTTGGTAACAAAATACTGCGATTTAAAATGGGTGTCAATGTTCCTTTGATCTTCAGCTCAGAGTCAAGTAACCCCTAGGGAAGAGCCGACTTTAACCCTTAGACATAGTAACAGGATACTGCAGCTTGCTCTGCCAAAGCGTCAGACTTTTTTAGTGGGGCCTCCATTCTCTCCCTTCTCTCTCGTGCTTGATATACAATCTAACACTCAAATACTCTCAAAGGTTTTGGTAGTTTTAAATTTCTTGTGAATCTGATGATCAAACTCATTTCCACTGACTTAGGGACAAAGAACATTCTATTCAGGTCCAAGCACTGCACTAAAAATGAGCTACAGAACAGTCTTTTATTACCCCTCCCCGTAGTAGACCTTGCATATTATTTTTAAATGAGACATCTCCAAAAAAGAGTGGCACCTTTATTCCTCTTCTACACCCCACCTCCCCAAGGAAAAGTCCTTTATGTGCTGGGGTCTCCATATCCGGTGAGAATGAGGCACGGCTAAAACTCTATGCTAAAAATATAAGCAAATAACTTCCTGTTGAGCTTATGACGCTGCTTTCTGACCTGGCTCAACAGCAGTACACGGGCAGCAAAGCTGCCTCCTGACTCGTATGTAACCTGTAAAAATTAGAAAAATAAACCCATCTATGAAGGAGACTAAAGGCGGAGGTGAGGCAGGAGGAGGGGCTGAGGACACAGGGTCTTCAATGACTCTCGGTTTCCTTTCTGATTTGTCTGTTTGTTTGTTCTTTAAACGGAATTCTTTCTCTACAGTTGCCTGAGAACCTCTATGGTTTTTGCCAAGTCTGTAACAGCAATTATATGTCATCACCCACAAGCACACTTGTTTGTCTCAAGCCTATAAATACTGTGTTAGTAATACTAAACTATTGCCATTGGCTTATCTGTAAAAAGAAAAATAGAGATTTGCATTTTATAAAGTTAGCAGTGAGGGCAAGTGGAAGGGACGCAATGCAGTACACATGATGGTTTCCTGGGACACAGAAACCAAAGTGAGGTCTTGAACGAGCCACCTGGTCAGGCCGTGTCTGAGGAAGAGTCGTAGGAGGAGACAATGAAATTGCCGCTGTTGGAGTGGCCAGCCACAGACTGGGCAGCCTGCTGGCTCAGGTTGTTGCAGATGAGCACCAGCTGATTGCTCTGGGCCTCAGACAAGGTGCTACAGCTCTGATAGACACTGAAGTTGGTCTTCCTGCCGGGGATGTTGCCCTTCTCGCACATAGTCTTCACCATCTTGGCTAGCTTGTTCTTCCCGAGGGCTTGGCAGTTGTACCAGTGAAGAGCCGCCAAGTTCACGACAGGCTTGATGGACAAGTAGAAGGGGGCATCCTCATAGCGCATAGCAGGAGGCCTCCGCTGGGCATACTCCTTATAGTCCTGCACCGGGCAGGTCTGCGGGGCATGCTGGGTGGCATAAACTCTCGAGTCTGTTCCTCCTCTCTTGGTTTTGGCATTCAAATCACCAGTGTCCTGGCCCATCCACTCCAGGTACTCAAGCCCAGTTTCTGTGACGCGGAGCCGAATATCACCCCATTTCAAGGTGGATCCATGGAAGCCTGTGCAGTGCCCAAAAGCTTTCGTATTGTTGAGCCAGACGAGATTGAGCAGACCCTCGGGGTTGTACCTGCTCAGCAGGCCCCTCTTCCGCAGGATGAGCTCATCGGCAAAGGTGAGCTTCATGGACTTGTGTGGCTTGTTTCCCTTGCCTTTGCAGCGAAGCTCAATCTGCTTCTGTTTCAGGGCCTCCTGGGAACGCTTGAACTCCTTATCCCTGGTGATACTGTAGCCGTACCTGTGCTCTTTCAGGTACCGTTCCAGCCCACACTGGTAATTCGCCAAGCTGTTGGGTTCGTACTCAGACCCATCCTTCTGCCTGGCATCCACGAAGAAGGAAGCCAGGTAGGCATCTAGCTCCTTGCAAGGGATGACATAGATCTCTCTGGTTTCGGAAGGGTACTTGGAGATGAGGAACTCCCGGAAATTGCGGAGCGCGGTCTGCGTGCTCCGGATGGTTTTCTCGTTCTGCTCCCTGCTGAGCTCAGCTGCTCTTTCATCCTGGTCTGCAACAAACGGGGGAGGGGAGGGACAAAGAGGGTGTGGATGAGTTCAGACAATGCACTTGCTACTCTGAAATAAAGTTTCCTTTTATAATGAAAAAAGGAAAGAAGGGTCATTTTTTCAGAGAACATTGATAAATGATATTGATGGGCTGTGCTTATCGCACTGTTGAAGCCAAATTCAGATTCACAAATGTACCGGGCAAGATATGGCCCATCATGACAACGAGAGAGAACTTCTTTCTAAAAATGTTCTGTTGTTACTGTGTAGTGTGCATGGACGATGCGTGTGAGTGGGTCTGTGTGCGGATCCTTCCACTTTTATACAGCTCCGGGGGTTGACCTCACGTCCCCAGGTGTTCATAGCCATTTTGCTAGCCTCGAGTCACATAGCTTAGTGAGTGAAAGTTTGTAGTAAGGGTGAAACTGAAAGCAGTCTTCAGTTTCTGTCTGAGGAAAACTGTGGGCAGAGATGTGTATTCTGGTACACGTGAGGCACCCCTCCCCCAGCTGGTACAATCTCTTCATTTGTAAAACTGGAGGTAGCATTGGCTCCAACGGGCCGCTCTGTTTCTGTAGCACACCATGGAAAGTCTATTCAGAAAGGGCTAAGTGCATTCGGTTGCAGCTCCATTGATACCAGCTCTTCTGTAGGAATTCAGGCCAACACAATTTATAAGTATTCCTTATGGAGAGCAAAAGTTTGTAATGAAGTGATCAGAATCTATCTGCTGCTATTTTAAAGGAAAACCAGGACTAAGCTTCATGGTTACAAGAAAAAAATTAAATGTGAACGCCATTACTGAGGTGAAAGAAAGGGCCTATCTTGGTTCAGTGGTTCATTTTCTTGATTTATTATCTACTTTCTGCCGGAAGGACTATGGCACAAGCTATGGATCACCCATTAAGCGACACAGGCCAAGGGGGTTGGCCCCACACTTTACTATGCTTCCAACTCATTTATGGTGCTTATGCAAGCATGGACTGCCTGGCAGCAAGCCTAGGAATCTGCATTTTCACCAGTCTCTCTATGCTCCTGATTCAAGATTATAGGCTGGCCTCTAACTGCTGCTCCTTAGGAACCTCCTCAGGAGGCAGGGCTCTCCAGTTTAAAGTCCCCCCACCCACTCAGAAAGACCAAGTCCTACGTCTATATCCTGTCTAAGAAGCCCCATTCTGCCCATTTTTTTAATGTCTAAGAAACACTATTTAAGTGGTTTTACTTCAGTAACATTTAAACTTGAGACCTTAAGTTTACTAATAAACATACTTGGTTTAGCCAGGTGGTGCACATGCCTTTAATCCTAGCATTTGGAGGCAGAGGCAAGTGGGTTTCTGTGAATTTGAGGCCATCCTGGGCTACACAGGTAGTTCTGGGATAACCAGGGCTCTACAGAGAAACCCAGTCAAGGAAAAACAAGCTAACTAAAAACAAAACAAAACAAAAAAACTTGGCTTAAAAAGCACCTGTTCTGTGTATCAGACATGGTCTGGACAAATCTCAGAATTACACAATAGAAAACCAACGTATCTACTGATATGCAACAAAACTAGTTTTCTATTGATTTTAAGAGGGAAGCATGGAAATTAATTTAAAACAAAAAAATACAGGACTCTTGTGTATAAGACAATGGCATTTTGTTTATTGAAAATCTGTATAAAGGAAAACTTTAGATTAATTTGCAAGACTGCTCAATGATAATCTTTGTAATTATTATACCTAATGATAGAGTGTTTAATATGCTGCATTTTTTTCACAGAATAAACTTTTTGTAAAACATTATCATACATTACTGTTTGTCTCTTAAATGATAATTCTAAGACAGATTTCTGAATTTTTATGTACACAGGCACACCTGAGATAGGACATTTCTAAAATTCAAGCACACAAGCAGATTTCATGCCTCAACAGCTGAATTTTCACTCTCTTTCTTTAGTTGAAATTGCTTATATATTAACAAAGCCAGCCAACTTCCCTTTCACTAAAAACAAAGAGGCAGGGGTTGAGTGTAACCTTTCACCAGCTGGTTTCCTGGACTATTCACATGGAAAGCCAGAGGCCAGCAAGTGTTGACTTTGGCTGCTATGCAAATATCTAAAAGCAGTTTTCTCGAACTTCAAAGGCTTTCCAGGAAATAAACATTCACAGGCAACTTCAGGGAAAAATTTGCAGCCCTTCAACTTTCATATGGGTTCTGAGACTGAGTCTGTGTACCCTGTCACCTGATTCCATCACACCTGTTATACACCTGTAGAGTGTGTGTGTACCCACAGGTACTCAATAGCTACCATCAAATCCCACTGTGAGAGGTACTGACTCTACTTGGCCAGCGCTCATTTTTAGTTTGTACAGTATTTAATAATTTTACAAAAAAAGGGAAGAAGTTGAAATTGGATTTGAAAACCTTTTGGGTATTCATTTAAAAATGAGGGATGATTTCAGGATGTGTGAGCATATACCCAGGTGCACGGCACTCAGAGAAGCCCCACCAACTGCTGCAGGGCAGCTGAGGATGGTTGTGAGTCGGGCTGATGTGTTGCAGCAGTTGGCACAGGACACTGTCCCCAACCAGGGGGCCAGCTCTCCTGCATCTGCCTCAGCCACACTTTCAGCTCGACTACTGCACTCTGAGCTGATCTCCTCAAGACACCCTCAGCCCAGTCTTTCTCAAACGCTTTCCCTTGTTTCTGCTGGTTCTCAAGCTCACTTAAGGAATAGATGCTGCATGTGCTGGAGAACAGCCCGAGCGAGCAGCTTGGAATGCACCACAGGAGGCAGCTGGAAGAGAAGATACTCCCGCACTTTGTGTGGATAGAGCAAAGAATTAGTTTTCAAACCCTGTACAAGTGACACGTTCTCAGCTAACAACAAAATCACGTAAGGCCAGAGGAAACCAAAACAGAACAATGGCAACTAGCATGCATTTGTCTCCAGTTTTAGAAAAGTTTCCACTCCATTCCTTTTTTAAAGTTTTTTTTTTTTTTTTAAATTAGGTATAACATACACAGAATATCTGTGAACCTGTAAACCATATTAGAAGAATTCTTTCTTCCATCATTCCCCAGCATCTGGCTTGAAATATAGTTTGATTGGCTGGTTGGCCTATTGCTAGAATGCCTATGAATGGAACCTTGGGCCTGGCTTCTTTTTTTCTCAGCTTCACCCATGGTTGTGCATTTGCAGGCGCTTCGTCCTCTCTGCAGTGTGATGTTCCACTCATAGAAATCCGACATCTCACCAGGCAGTGGTGGCGCACGCCTTTAACCCCAGCACTTGGGACGCAGAGGCAGGTGGATTTCTGAGTTCAAGGACAGCCTGGTCTACAGAGTGAGTTCCAGGACAGCCAGAGAAACCCTATACAGAGAAACCCTGCCTCGAAAAACAAACAAACAAACATAAAAACAAAAAAAAAAAAAAACCAAAAAAAAGAAAAAAGAAAAAAGAAAAGAAAATCCCCAAAAAGAAATTCAACATCTCAGTAAATCCCAAAAGCCGAGCAAAGTTAACAAAGCAGGGTGTGGCAGCAAGCACACGCAGATGCAAGTCGTTTCATCATTCTCTTCCCATCGAAGCACGTGTTTGGTTTCTGTGTGTGTATAGTATGTGCAGGTGTGTGCACTGTACTTGGTATAGGTCAGAGGCTGACCATGGGAATCTTCAACTGCTCCCCACCTTACACTTGTGTGTGATGTGTGTGCATACACACTTGCACAAGTGTGGGTGCACACGCAGAGGTCAGAGGACAACCTTCAGTTTTCCTTCCACTTTGAGGCAGTTTACCACTGCATATACCTGGTTCGCTAGCCTGCAAGCACCTGGAACTCTTCTTCCATTTCACTGCAAAAGGCCTGGGATTCTCGAGCATCAGACCTAGATTTAGTTCTGCAGATTCAAATTCATTCTTGCACAGTCAACCCTTTAGTATTCACCCATCTCCCCAGCCCTTCCACTTAATTTTTTTGAGGCAGAGTTCCCCCACTGAACTTAGAACTCACCAATTTGCTAGCCTGGCTGGCCTAATGGCAGGAATCTCCTTGTCTCTGTCTCCCCAGGAATGGAATTATGAGCACACAATACCACAGCTGACCTTTCCCACTGGTACTAGGGATCAGGTCCTTGTGCTTGCATGGAAAGCATTTTGCCAACTGGGGCATATCCCTAGCTCCTAGATCAAGTATTTGAATCATCTAAACATACAGGGATGAAAAAAAGAGTCTCCCACTGCTTCCACCAGCCTGTATGCCTAACAGCCTAACCACTATATGTAGAGAGACCTAGCATGTAACTTAGGACTAAGGAGCTTTCCTACCAAGCTTCAGCCTACCCACCTGGGCAGCAGCCCGAAACCTTAGAACTCTCTCCCTTTTTCCATACCTGAGCTGGGCCGCCTCACCTACGCACCAAGTAACAGTCCAGGACTGAAGCAGGCTAGCTAACAAGCTTTGGGGGATTTACCTCCAAGTATGAGGACAGTAACGGAAGTCAATCTTCAGTACACTAGCCCAAGTGCTGTGAAAAAACCAGCATTTTCAGCAAATGTAGCCAGCCGCTCAGAACACTTCCCAAATCCCTACAGCTCACTGTCTCCATACTCCATTAATCCAATTATTCCCTTCCTTGTTAGGAGATGACATGGAGACACACATAATTAGTGCAGTATCTTACATTCTCATTTAATTTGAGGAGATCTATGGTAGACTTAAATCCAGACACATCTGCTTCTATTGCCGCTGCATTCAATTTAAAGCAGGCACAAACTTAGCTATGGCATCCCTATGTGCTGTTATTAAAGTCATATATCTACAGTGATATCATCAAACAATTCCCAATGTTCAACTTCTTTATTGTTTTCATGTACAACAAGGAGTATTTTGTCTTATCTTTCACTTAATTCTCTATAAACTAGTGAACAATAAGCCCATGAGCTTATTAAATAAGAATGCATTTTACATTTGAAAAATAAAATATCTGGTGAGCAGATTTATATGCAGGAAGCTTAGGTTGGAATCAGTAATGACTCCACACTCATGGGTACTATCAGCTTTGAGCATCTGAAGAACTTCTGTGGGTAAATGACAAATCCTTAACCACTGTGAAGATGATGTTACAGCTAGGGAGATCAATAATGCACAGAAAATTAGTTCAACAGGCCAAGCATGACTCTGAAGTGCTGCAGAGTATGTGGGAGTGAGATCATCACGCTTGGGCTGGACAGGAGCTTCATCTGTCTCTAACCTATGGAGGGAGTGGAAGATGTTCTGGAAGGTCAGGAACCATTTGATTAACAGGACAGTGGGGCATCCCTGAAGAAAGTGTTCGAGCAAAGAGTAAAGATGAGCTCATGAGTGTATAAAGCGCTGACTTCTGTTTAGGGGACAGTCAGAATAGGAGAAAGCTAGATCAGTAGGATGGATGGCCAGAGACAGTGCCAAATACAAAGAACCCCCAAATGTCAAAAATCTCATAGGTTACTTTCTAAACAAACAAACAAACAAACCTACAGCCATCCCCTGCCATCCCTCACTCCTTCCTTCTCTGCTGTGGCTGCCTTCAGCACCTATCATCACCTGGCACGTGTTGATTATTTTATATCCATCTCCCTCTGTACAGCAGACTCATTAGACTTCAATGTGCTATCCACGTCTGGAAATGCAGAAGAAGTAACAGTGGTCAATAAGCGCTGGCTGCTGAGTCAGCACTCAGGTTAAAGGGCAGTTACTGACATAACTGGGTAGTTACTTAGTTCATGTCAGAAATGGTGCCGACTGCATTTAGAAAACATGAAGAATAAGGCAAGGGCCAGGAATTTCAATTTGTGGCATCACAATCAGACTTCAAAGCCTCACCTGATCCATTTCTAAGACTGTTAACAGTCAGCTGGGGTTGGTTGGGGTTGGTGGAGTTGACTGTCCACAATGATAGTATGAAATGGCATAAGAGGCCCTAGTGGAGTTGACTGTCCACAGTGATAGTATGAAATGGCATAAGAGGCCCTAGTGGCTTTCCTCAGGGATAGTTCCCTAGGAAATTAGAATCACCAGCCATCACAACAAATGGCTTGCTGGGCATGGTGGAACAAACCTATATGCCTCGCCCTTCAGAACCTGAGGCCAGTACTGCGCGTTTAAGGCTAGCCTAGGGTTCACAGTAAAACCATCTCAAACAAACACACAAAACAAACCCAACTCAAAACCACACCAACTGCTGCAAGATAGCACCGTCATCTTACTAGGATAAGAAAACAAATAGTGCTTTAACGAAAGTCTGTATCAGGATATATGTAACTATGAAAGGAGAAGACAGCTCCCTCTCCTCTTCTGATCTTTCCTAAGATAATGTACTGACCACAGTGTTGGCGAGATACTTACTTCTTCATGGACATATCTTGTTTGACAGAAACAAATTTCTTATGACTTTCTATGTTGGAGAAATAAGATTCTTGTTTGACAATCTTAGGAAACAGGCAACCTAAATTTTGTTAGTGGTCATAAAAACTTACTTGGCAACATTTATGTTTCATTTTTGAAAGAAGCAACAACTCTTAATCTCTACAATAGTAAGCTATGTTTGCCTTAAATATAAGAAATAAACTGTAAAAATTTTACAATTGCCATAAAATACATTTAAAAGTCACTTTTCTCCTCTCTTAAGCCTGTTCCTTGCTCACTTTCTGCCTTTTGCTAGAACTTTAAACCTAGGCTATTTTCCAGGACTGTTAACATCACTACTAAGTGAAGCTGGGGGTCTCTGCTGCTGTAGTCATCTGACCAGTAAATTATTCCCGATTGTGGTAAAGCATTTTCATACGCACGCACATGTTCATATTCTCTCTCTCTGTCTCCCCCCCCCCCAACATAAAACTAGGAATAGTGCAGTTCATCCAGTGTGGGCTTTGGTAGTTTCTTTTACTGAAGCAAAATTCACTCAATGGCATCCATCACCTGCTTATAATTCATGACGGGTACGCCATGTGACTACATAGTCTCTGGAGAATTTCCTCAACAGAAATTTAGGAAAATAAAGAGACCACAAAATGTTGTACTATTTACTAAACCAACACAAGAGGTGTCAAGTGCAAGAGAAAGGACTGTTTCTTTCCTATCTGAGTCACTAGCTATCTCTCTATAGACTAAATCAGACACAAAGCTGTATTTTGAGAGGTGGGGGTGAGACCACAGCATGGAATTAATTTTTGGCTATCAGGGTACCGGAGTCTGCATTTTAAACAAGTCTCGAGATGGTTCTAACACAGGTGTGGTCCATTAGTGCCTAGGCAGGTGTCCTCCTCTTCCCAGGCAGTCCACGTCCAAGCTCTGCCTCACACACACTGTATGTATATAAACCCTGTACCAGAGCTTATAGTCTGAGATTTTCACTTCCCAGGCAAGACACTTGCTAAACACCAGGGAGGGTTTGTTGGAGTGACTTTAAAACCAAAACAAAATAAAACAAAACAAAAAAACCCTTTGTATGAAGGTGTGTCTCTGTATTTTCAATAGTTAATTCTATACTGGCAGAGAGCCAAGCTCAGGAAGGATTCTGGTATTATCATTTTCTATGGCCAGTCCACTGGTTTTCTATTTTGTAAACGTTCCTTCTTTCTCATCTGCCTAAAGGAAATCAGAGGATGTGTTGCTGCTGATAGATTATAAACAAAGAGCTGACGGCCAATAGCTGGGCAAGAAGTAGCGGGGGCAGAACTTCCAGGCAAAGGAGTGACCCAGAGAGAGGAATGCAGAAGACGGGGAAATGACAGCAGACTCCCAGGGGAACAAACTGGGCCAGCGGAGAGCAGAGAGGTCTATAGAGCCACCGGGTGGATCTTTGAGCTTAAATTTAAACAGCAGCTGGGAGACTGCCCCAGTAAAAGCCTAAGCTTAAAACTGTAACAAGTCTCTTGTCATTATTCATACTGCAGGTGGGTCAAAGAAAGTCCTGCTATAAGGCTTGCTTGTTGTTGTGTATGTTGTGGATTACTATGTTTACGCATGTGACTGTGGAGGACAGAAGAGGGGGTTGGGTCCTTCAGAACTGGAGTTATAGGCAGTTGTGAACCATAACACGGGTGCTAGGAACTGAACTCTGCAAGAACAGTAAACACCCTTAGCCACCGAATCACCTCTCCAGCCCCTGGAATCATTAACTTATTAACACTGTTTGCCTACTTGCAAGACCATTTTAAAATCTTAATCTACTTGGCCCAGCTGATCTGACATAGGTAGTGTGGTCAATGTTAATAGAGCTTTGCCAACATAATATCCTTAGAAGCAATGCTTGAGCTGAGCTGCATAAAGTCATGTCTGTTTTTAAACCTAAGTGGCTATAATTGTCTCTCTTAAAAAGTTATATGGAAGTCGAGTATAGCAGAGTAACACTACTTAGCCCAGTGCTGGGCACACATGTGTCTTCTGCCCTTTAAACGTATCACCGCTTAGAAAATGTGTTCCAACCCATTGAGCCCACATCTCCATATCCCATCTGGCAATGAAGCTCAATGAGAGAGCCAGCACTTGCCAAGCATGAATCCTTGGTTTGATCACCACCAAAAAAATAGAAATAGAACAGTCTTTCTGTCTCTACTGAGTCCCAATGTTGATGCTTGTTCACAGCAAAACATTTGCTAATTTTCCCAAATCTTTTAAGCCGTTCATGTATAAGAAAATCCTTTGTTATAGGCAGTTGTAAACTGAAGTTTATATCTCAAACAGCTTTTTGGAGACCATATCCATTCCAGGTCTATGGTGCTACTATGAGCAATGGTAGGGTGAATGAACCAGTTCAGTATAGAATTAAACAACGGTACAATCGTGGAATCCTCGCTTGAAAATGCTGGCCTTTAAAATTAACAAAATAAGACACTAAAAGCCAAAAGGGGGATTATCTAATAGGTTTAAAAATAAACTAGAAAAAGCTTAAATCTCAAGGTTAATTCCTACTTTATGGAAAGAAATTAAGCATTCCAAAGCAAAGGCAAAAGGAGAACAAGAGAATAAATATTGTATGACATTAATCACAATAAGGAGCGCTTTCATCCTGGCTGAAATATATTCTTAAATCAACTTCAAAATGTAGCTGCATTTGTAGGCTTAACAGCATGAAAGCCACAGGACGGTAATTAACATAATACATCATCTGGTGGACTTTTCATAGAATCTGACAGGGCCCGTTGAGATATTGCTTATTAGAGACCACAGAACACCCCTACCATCACCCCCTTTTTATTACACTGCCAGGCACTGAATCAAGAGTACCTTCTGATGTGTCTGAATATCTGCCACTGGTGTAATATATAAACTATACAGTGTGCTGCTGCCAGCAGACTTTGAAATACAGCATAGCATATACAATTCCCAGAAACAATCTTACTTTTCACTCTTACTTTCCTAAACTGGAGGCAAGGCTGGAGACACATAAATTCATTACAGAGTCCACATTTACATTTTTTCACAGCTTCAGTAATGAAGCCACAGCTATACCCTCACACCACTAGTCCTTCTACAGTTCCTTCTTTACTGATTCAACTATACAGCACAGAGTATCTTACACAGGCATTTTCAATCAACCCATACATGTTTTCCCAGTGCTTTTAACATGATCCCTAAAAAAAAAAAAAAAAAAAAAAAATTGAAAGATTCAATAGTAAATCATTTCTCAGAGTAAAAATTAGTCTCTTCAGCGTTCAGGAACCCAGCCTTGACAGCACCACATCTCAGTAAGCTGCTGCACCCTTGACTTCACTGTGCATACCTAACTTTTAATTTCTAAGTATCCCAGCTTTAGAGAAATAGATGGTTAAAAGAGCAGTTATGGAGCTGGAGAGATGGCTCAGAGGTTAAGAGCAGTGACTTCTCTTCCAGAGGTCCTGAGTTCAATTCTCAGCAACCACATGTGGCTCACAACCATCTGTGGCTCACAACCATCTGTAATGGGATCGGATGCCCTCTTCTGGTGTGTCTGAAAACAGCGACAGTGTACTCATATAAAATAAATAAATCTTTTTTAAAAAAAGCAACTCTTCATATATGAAGAGATTTTAGGATAAAATAAATCCCCCCAGGAAATTAAAAAAAAACATAGCAGAGATTAAAACAACAACAAAATCAAAACAAAACCTCTCCAAACAAAAACCCTACCCACAGATCCCATCTGGAGAGATTGTCACTGGAATTCATTTTGATTTTCCAATTCATATTCTCCTTCCTTTAATGAAGTGGAAACTTCTGGTTTTTTGTTTGTTTGTTTTGTTTGCTTGTTGTTTTTAAGTCAGTTATGTCAAATGATGCTTTGCTGGGGCACACAGGTGAAAGGATGTTTTGCTAAAGCAGACACATGAAGGAGTGTTTCGCTGAAGCAGACACAGGTGAAAGGATACATGATGTTAAGAAACATAAATATGGCCGGACAGTGGTGGCACATGCCTTTAATCTCAGCACTTGGGAGGCAGAGGCAGGTGGATTTCTGAGTTTGAGGCCAGCCTGGTCTACAGAGTGAGTTCCACGACAGCCAGGGCTACACAGAGAAACCCTGTCTCAAAAAAGCAGAACAAAAACAACAACAACAACAACAAAAGAAATATAAATATGACTCAGCAGATGGTGGACAACGCTGTGTCCACCACATGGCATTGGTGCACCTTGCCATTCCTTACTGGTCATCGTTTCATGACTTCATAGAAAGAAATCACCAAAAAACTTCTGGTGGTTTTCTGGCAGCTTCTTGCCCCTTCTGGGGACTTGGGCGGACTGGCAGAATGAAGTGGAATTTTCTGGATGTGACAGCTGATACAGACTTATGTGATGTTTTGCTGAGGCAAGACATGTGGGAGGACACATGATGTTTGAAGGGAGTATAAATAGGACTCAGCAGACAGTGACAGAGAGCTTACATAGCTATCTTTGTAATGCTTTGTTGCTCTCAAGTCTTTGCTAATCTTCATTTTGTTGAGAGACAGGACAGAGAACTTCTGGCAATCCTGCTGGTCCTGTTTGCTCCTGCTGACTCATGCCCATTCGGCAGACCTGGCTGCTTCTCCCGGGTCCTGCCACTGCTACTGACTCATGTTTACTATCCTAACACTACTGAACTAGACTACTGGGATCCTGACAATTGGAGATTAAAATCGCCCCAAGGAACTTCTGAACAGCATACAGCAGAGCCTAGAGGCTTCTTCTGGATTGACCTGCTGCTGATGATTTGTGAATGGTGTGAGTGGATTGAGCTACCACTGCTGATTTGTGTAAACTGAACTGCTGAGATCCTAATAAAGTAAACTAGATTTGCTCCAAAGGACTACTTCTAAACAGGTCCACTTCCCCCATACTCTAATAACCTTTCTTTTCCACTACCTCTGGTGGGTGGAGGGCTATAAGGAATGTTAAAACATTTAAGAACCCTTATTAAAAGTAGGTTTAAAAAAATCTAAGACAACACTTTAGTGCTGAGGAAGAACCCAAGGTGTTGCACATAACTAGCAAAATGTTCTACAGCTTGACCCACACCCTCACACCTCAATTTAAAATTTAATTGCAAATACTACCTTTTAATTACCAAGAATAGAGTCCACTCTGCTCTAATTGCAGTCTTTGTTTTCTTTTTGTTTTTCCCTGGAAATTCTGCTTTCTCACCCACTCAAGAAGAAATTCGCTGCTAACACAGCCTGTCTAAGATACCATTCCTGATACATTCCTTCCTACTCAGGATTCGGAGTTGAACTTACCATGCACAGTTGACTGAGAACTCTAGAACACTTGTTATGCCCACTATCACGCTGGCTCACCTGTTCACACCGCAGCACGAACGAGACTTGTAGGGACGACAGAGGGAGCCGCTGTGGCGAGCCAGGGTGTGCCGGGCAGATCCGAGAGAAGGAGAAGCAGAACAGTCTGAGCACCGTGAAGGCGTGTGGAGCTGGAGATGTGAGGGGCAGGGACAGCCTGATGTGAGCAGCCTGCCCTGCCTGAGGCCCTTGGCCATGCAGCAGCAGGGGTCTGTGTCAATGTCTCTGGCTCCTTCTACCATCAAAGGTCATCCAGAAGTCCCTGGTCTGGGCTGCCACCTGGTACCATGTTAATGTCCAAGAGCTATGCACTTGGAAGAGCAGGTCCTGATGGCCAGAGTACAGGTGAGTTGGTCCCTCATACACTGTGTGGTGGCATGGGTGGGGGAGAGATGCCTGCAGCACTGGGGAGAGCAGCCCATACCTCCATTGGGCAATGTAATAGAGATGGCTCTGGTGGCGAGGGTGCAGGAGAGTGGGCACCAAGGGCAGGAGAGCAGGACCTCTGGTCCTGTCCTTGAAGGTTGCAGCGTTATGTGAGCTAGCCTAGGCAGTGCTGGAGAGCTCACCCCGGTGGTGTGGATGTGGGAGAGCTGGTCGGCTGACCAACTGAGCTGCTATCCAGGGCCAGACCCAACATCTACTTCACCTATGAACTGCTAAGAACATGAAGGGGCAGGTCCTACAGATCCAAAGCTACACAATCTCCACACAGGGCAACAACAGGATATCCCAAAGGGATCCAGGTGAGGATCCAGTATTAATAGTGTAGCAGAAGCCAGAGGCCTCAAACCAGACCAATGCCTCATTGCAATGAACATTGGCAAGCAAAGCTATTTGAGCAAAAGGGTACATGTATGAGGGGACAGGGAAGTGAGTGGGATTAGACGGCATGATATGAAATTCACAAAGGATGGGGGAAAAGGTTAAAACAGAAAAATCTTCTAAATTCCACATATGTCGAGGCTGCTCTCCTGCTCAGCCTCCACAAATTCTTCTCTCAAGCCCTGATCCACCACACCAGTCCCGCCTTCACTCCCACCCACAGTGGCTTCTGTTCAAGTTTTCAAACGTCCTCTTCTTTCAGCAACTTAGGAGTATCTCTACTTAAAGTTTGTACAACACGAGTCCTCCTTCAGGAATACACCTCTGCCCTCCATTTCTCATGGCCTCTTCCTTTGTTCACAGCCAAAGGCCATTCAACAGGGATTTTCCCAAAGCCTCCCCTGACCCCGACTGATCCTCACATCTTTCCTACCATAGCATCTCTAACAATGTGTGCCACATACCTGTATGAGTGTCTGGCTAACATGTGACAGAACCTTAGAGTGTAAGCTTCATGAAGTAAGGGGCGTTTTATTTTCCCATGGATGCACTATCCATGACTGCAGTGAAGAGCAGGAACTGATAAACACGTAAGTGAATCAGTGAGTATCAAAACATATACAATAAAACTGTTAAGAAAAACATAAAGCCACAAGGAAACAGAAAGCTATGTCCTATTCTTTTAAAAGTGACTTACTGGGCTGGAGAGACGGCTCAGTGGTTAAGAGCACTGACTGCTCTACCAGAGGTCCTGAGATCAATTCCCAGCAACCACATGGTGGCTCACAACCATCTGTAATGGGATCTGATGCCCTCTTCTGGTGTGTCTGAAGACAGCTACAGTGTACTCACATACATAAAACAAATAAGTCTTCAAAAAAAAAAGATTTATGGAAAAAAAGTGATTTGCTATTACCTTTGGTGAAGGTGTGTGTCATAGTGTGTGTGGAAGTCAGAGGACAATGTTTGGGAGTCAGTTCTTTCCTTACAGCATGTGAGCCTTGGAGATTGGACTCAGGTCCTCATCAGTCACTGGACTGTTAACAAAGTACTTTCACCTGCTGAGCCACTTTGAAGGCCATATGTCCTTTTCCTTTCTATAAATCTTACTATTTGCATGTCTGTTTCAACTTTCAACAAAATACATTCAGTGGTGCAACCTGGGAGGCACAGTTTCAAGTGCCCTGCGCATGTGCACTGCGGCTGTCAGACCCGGATTTCACTCCTTCTGTGAGGACAACCAGAGTAGCTGGACTAGAAGTAGGAAAGAAAGAGGAGCTTTGGGGGTGAGGTGTTTGGAGAAGTCAAACAGAGAAGATGCTAGCCCAGGGGTAGAACACCGCCTTACAGGTAAGGAGGCTGCCAAGACACAGAAAGGAGAGCCACCACCTTGGTAAGAGCCCGAGCCTGGGCACCAGACTACCAGGGTTGGAACCCTATGCCTCCCACCTCGTTATTACAGCATGAACTTCAGTAACTTCCATCTTCCTGTGACTTAGTCTCTCCTTTGGCAAAGTGGGGTTTGTATTATTCTATGATCACAGCATTGCAAGAGCTGAATTAGGTAATTTTGAAAAGGAATTAGAGATAATGAGCGCCTCAGCAGTGTTGGCTGCTACAGCTTACACTCCCTGGTCAATGAGCTAACCAGCAATGACCCATATCCTGAAAAGGGGTTGGGTAAGCATTGTTCTGTCAGGTGCATGACACTTTGGAGGCAAAGGCAGGAGGATTTCTCTAAGTTCAATGCTGGCCTGGTCTATGTAGTAAGTTCCAGGATAACTAGGGCTATATGGGGCAACCCATCTCAAAACATCCAAGAATCAGCCCTGTCATCAGTTCACTAGTACAACAGAATTGAAGAATGTGATGGTACCTGTCACGAGCTTGTCCAATTTCTCTGGCTTCAACAACTGAGAACAAACATAACATGAGGCATCATATGATGGGTATGAAATGAATCATGATATCCACTATACAAGTTACCAGAAACTTCTGATTAGAAACCACTTCTTCTCTTCCGTTTACACCTCATTTTACGACTGCATATTTTAGTCAGTATAAATAAAAATATGAAGACATCTTATATAGAAAATGCATAATAATGCAAAAAACCAAAAGCAGCTATTAATCAACTTGAAGTAAAAGATGTATGGTACATAAAGCACAAGGAAAACAAATAATATAAAAATGGAAATATGTAAAACTCTAATAAATTACCTCCTTCTGAACTGAGTTATTAATATTCATTAAATTCCACACAAGAAGCAATAACCTAATGGACAGAAGGAAGATGCTAATTTCTCTAAGTGGGTCAATGATGACAACAGAGCACATTCTAGAAAACCTCGCTGCAAAATAAAAAATGTCAGCATTCTTTTTTTCTTTTTTGTTTTTGTTTTTTTGTTTTTGTTTTTGAGACAGGGTTCCTCTGTGTAGCCCTGGCTATCCTGGAACTCACTATGTAGACCGGGCTGGCCTCAAACTCAGAAATTCGCCTGTCTCTGCCTCCCAAGTGCTGGGATTAAAGGCGTGCGCCACCACCGCCTGGCAAAATAATGGTTTCTGTTATGACATTTCAATACACGTAGATCATTGGCAAAAATTATTTTGAGTTAACTCCTCCAAGAGTGGTGCCCCACCTCACTGCCTTTCCATCCACCCTGCTGTCATTCAATATATTAAGAATCAATGAAGTTGAATTCTTAGTATAAATAAAAAGCGGCAAATCTAATATTTTCTTTGGGTACTACAACAACAGATCATTGTAGACCACTGAGCTGTATGCTCAAAGACACTGATTTGCTACTTCAGTATTATTTTGTACTTATATTTTATTATTCTTCAATTATTATGAGCTATATGTACTTCTATAGGGAAATCAACAACTTTGTTCCTACAAATCACTTTAGATGAAGAAAGAGGTGAATAATGGTTTACTGACTTGTACATACATAATCATACCCAAGTAGCAAGATTTACTAGTTACTGCTGAGCTGAGTGAGAAACATATGGATGCTTCTAATGTTTTAAAATTATCGTATTAAATACAGCCACACAATGAAAATATGCTCATGATCATCATTCATTACAGAAGTGTAAACTCAACCCACAATGAGATACCGCACTTCATATCCAGTTTTGATTTAGTTATAATTAAAGGCAAAACGCAACTTACGTTGGCAAGGATCTAGACGTTAGAGCCACATATGCTGATGGGAAATGAAATAGCACACGCACTTAACAGAAACTGTTCAGCAGTCCTCACAGTGGCAACAGAGGTACTGTGTGATCTGCCAAGCTCACCCCTAACGTCCATGCAGAGAGAACTGGAAACATCTGTCCACATGAAAACCTGAAGCTAAGTGTTCACAACTTCCATGTTTTCCATTAAGAGATAAGAGGCAGAAACAAGAAGTGAATTGTCCCAAATGCATGTGCGTGTGCATAGCACTAACTGAACTGATGAGTTACTACTGGATGGCAAAAGGAGGATTTGAAGATGGGGGAGAGTACAGGAGGAATCAGACGGGAAAGTTGGGGTGAATAAAATATACATTGTAGGGCTGGAAAGATGGCTCAGTGGTTAAAAGCACTGGCTGATCTTCCAGAGCACCCACCCAGGTTCGATTCCCAGCACCCCCGTGGTGGCTCACAACCATTCATAAATCCTGTTCCAGGGGAGCTGATACACTCCTCTGGCCTCCATGGATGCAAAGACATATGCAAATACCCATATACATAAAATAAAAAATACAGCTCACAAACATGGGTGAAATTCTTAAAGAATAACATTTTTTAAAAAATCAAAAGAGCCTAAATAAAAACTAGAGATTGAGCGTAAAGGTGGAGGAAAGCAAGAGGAATGGAGTTCATGAACGCTAGCCAGTGGTGAGAGGCACAATTCTGGGACTATATAAGAAATCATCAGTGGACTTAGATGGGTCAATTTTATGTACACAAATTGACTGCAAAGGCTACAAGGCTGTTCACCAAATCCATTGTCTTCATTTCCAGATCCTGCCGGTTATACATGTCTTAAGTCTCTTACAGTAGGGCTTGAGAGTAGTTCTCTCCCTCCAGTGTTATCTGAGTCCATTTGCACTTGGCTCTGGTCGTGACAACTCATTTGACTTGCTAACTCTATACATAGTCCTGTCCAACTTGCCAACTCCCAGAGTCCCATCAAACAAATTCCTTTCATTCCTTTAAAATTCTGTCAGTTCTGAAACTAATAATTTAAATGAAGAAAGGGTGGGCTTCCAGCTATCACTGAATCAATCATTCTGTATAAAAATCATTTACAGCCGTGTTGATTTTTCCTCACACATTTTTCCTTTGAATTTGTGTTCCTGAGCTAGTTATGCGTTGGCTAAGCTGTCTGAGATCAGAGGAGCTGGGAAAAGTCTAACAGAAACAGAGGCAAAGTATCACTTTCTCAATTTTTGGTTGTTTTTTTTTTTATTTTTATTTTTATTTTTTGTCATTTAAAAGCTCTTATTTTAAATTTAAGAAGAAATTCATTGTAAAGAATGAAAATAGAAAAATGTTTCTACCTGACTTTGCTCAAAAGTTTGTCCTTGCCGGGTGGTGGTGGCGCACGCCTTTAATCCCAGCACTTGGGAGGTAGAGGCAGACGGATTTCTGAGGCCAGCCTGGTCTACAGTGAGTTCCAGGACAGCTGGGGCTACAGAGAGAAACCCTGTCTTGAAAAACAAAAACAAAAACAAAAAAAAAAGAAAAAAGAAAAAGAAAAAAAAAAAAGAAAAACGGAAAAAAAAAAGTCTATCCTTAGTTCTCATTTTTCAGAAGTACCCACCATAAAGAAGCCAGTTAAAAGCTGGGTGAGGTAGAGAATGCCCTTTAGTCTCAGCACTCGGGAGGCAGAGGCAGGCAGATCTCTGCATCCTGATCTACATAGTAAGTCAGGATAGCCAAGAGCTACATAATGAGACCCTACAAAAGAAGGCTTTAAAGCTATAAAATGTTAGATATAGTCTGTAAATTGTAATATTAAAAGTTGCTTTTTAAGAGCTAGGGAGATGGCTTAATGGTTAAAAGCAGTGGCTACTCTTGCAAAGGACTTGGATTGGATTCCTAACACCCACATGGTGAGTCACAACCATGTAACTCCAGTTCCATGGGCACTGATACCCTATTCTGGCCCCCCTGGGCACTAGGCACACATATAGTACATAGACATATATCTGGGCAAAACACTCATATGCATGAAATAAAATAACTGAAAAAATTGAAATTGCTTTCTACTGCATTAACAATACAGCTACAAACACCAAAATGATTCATTTCAACCCTTGTTGCTTTGACTTAAGAATTATAGCCCCTGTGAAGCATGCTGTTGCACATCTTTAATCCCAGCACTTGGAGGCAAAGGCAGGAGGATTTCTTGAGTTCCAGGCCATCCAGGGCTACACAGTAAAAGATAATATTTTTAAATCTTAGAGCCAGGTTACCAGTTGTCTGCAAAAATAAATTTACAATTTTAACATAACCAGGCTCATTTGTAGCAGAGGAGAAAGGGTCCTGAATAAATTATGAGGACCGGCTAAGACAGCCTTGGCTTTCATTTATCACAGCAGCTTAATTGCTCATCCAGCCACTCCCTCTTAGTCATAAATCATCCTACAACAGTCCTAATAAATGTGGTATCTAAAGACAACCAATTTAGTCTTACAAAGTCATTCAATTTGATTAACAATATCATGCTTTAGCAATTATTTGGAACTAAGTTTGTTCTTTTAAAAAAAAATTTTTTTTTTCCCGAGACAGGGTTTCTCTGTGTAGCCTCTCTGGCTGTCCTGGAACTCACTCTGTAGACCAGGCTGGCCTCCAACTCAGAAATCCGCCTGCCTCTGCCTTCCAAGTGCTGGGATTAAAGGCGTGCGCCACCACTGCCCGGCTAAAAAATTTTTTTAGAGATTGTTTTTGAGACTGGGGTTTGACAAGTAGCCCACACTATGCTGAAGCTAGCCATCCTGCTAACTTCAGCCTTGTTGGGATCACAAGCAGAGCTGCCGAGCCAGCTCAGAACAACCCAGGTTATTCTGAGAGAGCAGGACTGGGAGAGGTTGTTCTCATTGCTGTTAGTGCCATCCAAACTGAACATGGCCTCCTGAACCTCACAGTGGGCATTTGCTTAATTAGTAGGTGAATGAGTGGTTGTAGCATGCCTTAGACCCTCGTCCACATAGGGAACTGCACACACGGCTTTACTGAAGATTTCTGTGTCCTGGAGATGTGCCTTTAAACAGGGAGTGTGTAGTTAACAAGGCTCCCCAGAGCCCTCTACACTCTGCCCTTGACAATGATCTATCCCCTCTTCTCCAAATGCTGTCAGCCTGCTATTTGTGAGCAGTCACTCTTACCTGGGTCACTAACACCTATAAAACATGTTCCTTTAAGACAATGAACTGTTTGGGCACTATGACATCAGACGCACAGCTTTCACACCTGACCCCAGCTTGTCTCTCAGCACAAGCCTGCCATCTCCCTTGAATCTGTTCTCAAGCCACACTCATCTCCTTGCCTTCTTCGATACTCTTCATGTGTCCACAAGGACTGTGGATACCATCTCTGTTCATGGTCTCTTTGCAATGCTTTTCCATGTGTTCTTGAAGGCTGAATCAACTGTTCCACATATGTATTTCACTACAACTTATGCACTGGAAATAGGTGGTCTGTCTGCCCCTTTAAATAATTGTATCCCCATGGGCAGGGAATTTGACATTCATTTTTGACTCTTCACCACCCCAGTACAAGTGTTTGTCATATCACAAAGCTAGCTGATCTTGAAAACTGTTAAATGCAAATGACTTGTCTAGAGGCGTAGTGGGGGTGGGGGTGGGGAAAATTAAGACACATGGCTTTCTTGCTCCTGATATACAAGCTAGACTTTATGTCAAAGTCTAGCTACTTTTAAAAAGGCTTCTCAGAAAAATAAATGATTCTTTAAATCTTTTGGGGATATAATCTAACACCTAACCTGTGGACAAGAAATGGGCATGACCTGGAGATAAACAGGGGAGAGAAAGCAACAGTTCAGGCTACAATCAGAATCTGCTTCTCTTCCTAAGGAGTGCCTGAGCGAGCGAGCCATCGAGCAAGCAAGCAAGCAAGCAAGCAAGGGAGCAGAGTGCTGGGAGCTCAGGCCCTCTCCTCAGTGCTTCACCTTGCAATTTTACATTTGGTTTTTATAAAGGCATTGTTAATTTGTAAATGTGGTTGCTAGCCAGCAGGAGGTATTGACTTAAAAATATCTTATTCTAAATTCTGTACAGCCAGGCTGCCTGCTACACAGTTCTCAGATAAGAACTTTTTCACAGGAAAAAGGATGGTAAAAAGACTTGAATTTGTTGACAGTCTCTCATATCTTTCAACACTTCTGTCTCATGCTTTCCTGTAATAAATATGAGAAAGGGTAAACAGAACTTTCTTGGAAGAAGACTCACATCTTGGAGGAATGTGGCAACATAGAAGCAGAGTTCATGCATATGTACATGCAAGTATGTGTACACATAAGTATACACATTTTACATATTCCTACCCTTTAACATACTGTTCAAGTGCATGCCAGTGGGTCTCTAAAGGGATAACCTTTTCTGCCCATATAAACATCTTACACTCACTGCACACAGCAGCAGTAGCTCGCTCTGCCTATGCCCATCTCAAGTACAGAACTTCCAAGAACATTCTTGTCCTGGAAATTTTGTCCTGACTCCTCTCTCTAGCTATGTGGCTAACCAATGACTGAACTTAATATTATTTCTAGGGTAGAGGCCTGATGCTCCTAAGACTGGATTAGGGGTTAATACATATGCTGTGACATGAGTTCTATCAACTGACAGACATGACAGCAGCTAGCACAACTAACTGCACTCCATACTTAAACCAGGAGTTTGGAGAAGAAGCAAATCTGTACTAAGGACGCCCAGGTTGCAAACAGCAGAAACAAGATGGCATCTGCACCTGGAGAAATGCCTGAAGATCTATAAGGCAATTAATTTTTTCCTCCAGTTTAGCTCAGTTTCTATTTCTGACAAAAGAAACCATTAATTATTGTGTCATCATGAACCAAATAACAGGAAGCAACATACACCTTTATTAATTTTTAGAAGCTCATTAAACTCAATTTTACATTAGTAATTTTTCAATAAGGACAGTGAACAATTGAGACTATAGAACTTCCTGCTGAACCTATTTTGTTTCATAACAAAACCCTAAGGTAACATTTTAAGAAAAAAATACACAGGGAACAATGAAAGTGAAAACTAGAAACAGAATTATAAATAAAAATGTGATATATTAAATCACTAGAAATGGGAACTATTCAATAAATTATTCTAGAACCTTGCAGAAAATGACATCAAATCCCACCCCGAATACATTCTACTTTAGCGTTTTAGATGTCAAAAGAAGGCGAAGGAAAGGGGGACATACAAGAAGCAGAGGAACAAACAGATTAACTAAAATGACTTCATTCTATTTTTTGAGTGTTTGTTTTGGCTGCACGGATGCAGAAGGCAGCACATGACCCTCTGAAGGCTGAGTTATGGCTGGCTGTGAGCCACATGTGGGTGCTGAGAAGTGCGTCTTATTCTGCAAGAGCAACAATTGCTCTGAACTGCTGGGCCATCTCTCTAGCCACAGCTAACTATTTTTAAAATATTGGGAGTTTTGGGGGTTTTTTTGTTTTTGTTTTTTTATTATTGAAAATGCCTGGGATCTATGCCAGCTCTATCACTGCGACATACCACATCACCTAACTATTTATCTGATCTCAAGGTAGGGAAAGGACTTTCTGAATAAAATACCAAAGGCAGAAAAGATGTCAGATTAAACAGACAAGAATGAAAGAAATGTTATCACAAGAAAGTTTAAGAAAATCTATACTTCCTAAGATAGCACCAACAAAATTAGGACCCAATATACTTTCAATAGACATGCCAGACCAGGCTATTCTTTCTAACACATTCAGGTTTCACATGTCAGCCCTTCAGTCAATGACAGGCTGCGTGTAATAGCAGTCTCATGATCACCACCCAACGGGAAACTTCCTCTTGCTTCGTGGTCATCATATTGCACAGTGCAGTGCAGGGCACTGGCTTGCCTGTGAGGTGAAGGGCAGCACACACCCTGTACAGACAGCACAGCACCTGGAGGTGACCGCATGTATTCCTTTATATGCTAACTAAACTCTCTAAGCAGTTTAATGTATGTCTACACATACACAGTAAGATGAAGAAAGCAGCCTTAGGTAGGTCCTTTAACAGGCACTAAAGAGGAAGCCCAAGACCGTCCTGTCCCAGGAGACAGCAGCCCCTTGAAGAGCTTCCAAAGAGAAAAGATGTGGAGGAGGAAGATAGTAAAATTAATGATTCTGAGGTGAAAACCTCTGCTAATGTGGGTGTTTATTTCTTGGTTTTTAACTAAACTAGCTTAAAATGCCTAAAAAAGAAAAAAAAGAGAGAAAAAACAAAACAAAACAAAAAAACCCACCTCAGACTAAAGATAATAAAAATTTAAGTTTAAGGTTTTAATTCTTTATCTCTTCTCTCTTAACCTCTTACTCTTGTCTTAACTCTGCCTTCCCCCTCTCTCCACACAGCCATGGCCGGCCTGTACTTACCTATCTTCTTTCTCTCCTTTCTATAATAAAACATCTTACAACCAAAAAAAAAAAAAAAAAGAAAGAAAGAAAAGGTTTTATCTTTCTAAAATGAATTGTTTCCTAAGGTAAATGTTATTACAAGAGTCAAAAAGCTTAAAATTTTTCTAAACTTTGAAGTAAAAAACAAACAAACAAAAGACCCTTAACAGTTGTGAGAACAAAACAGGACAATAGTTCTTGCAAGGTAATGGGAAACCAGAAGAGAAAAACAGACCTTGTCGCTAAGGGCTCTGCACGCAGTTATGAAGGTTGAGAATAAGTTCC
Source organism: Montemys delectorum (assembly GCA_019843815.1). Classification (NCBI taxonomy): domain Eukaryota; kingdom Metazoa; phylum Chordata; class Mammalia; order Rodentia; family Muridae; genus Montemys; species Montemys delectorum. Next base: position 52,022 of record JADRCD010206499.1, read on the forward strand.
TGTTGACCTGTGTTAAGTCCTTGCAAGTAAAGATTTCCGTCTGTAATTAAGAAGTGTTCCTGGTTCTTAGATCTGGTGGAAAGTGCTTGGGGTCCGTTCACATGATGTATACACTTTGTTCCTTCTCTTTCCATTGTATCTTTCTACACTATGTTACATCCACTCTCTGCCCCCTGTGAGTGCCTTACCTCTTCTACAAAAGGGACTTCAAGAGGCTAGCAGGAGCTGCTCTCTCACAGCCAGTCTTAGGGTGAAGCAGCCAGCTGGCCAGTCCCAGGTGCACCTCAGAACGCAGCTTGCTTTAATTGAATAGTGGATTCGGTCTTTTCTCAAGATTCTCAGGTTTACCACTGTAGGTAAGGTTGACTCTTCACTGACAAGACAGTTTTAAAGTGAGCTGAACACAGCTGGAGGACAGTTTGCAGCCTGCAGCAGAGTCCAGTCATTTGCTGTGGCCTGCAGCCTGGATCCTGCTGACACACTACAAAGCCTTATAAAGAATGTTTGGGTCCCCGTGAAACCTGCTAGGCCCAGGCTTACCAGAAAATTTGGGTAGGGATCAGGTTAATGACCTTCATAAAATCAGGAGTGCCGATAAAAGACATAGACTGTTAACTAACCTCAGATAGTTTAGTTAAAACCCAAGACATAAATACGCACATTAGCCCATCCCGCACCTGCCCATGGCCATCATTAACCTCTCCCTGAGTTCACTCAAAATGAGTCAGCTAAGCTTAAGAAAACTGTGTTAGATGAGGACACAGAACATCGCTGTACACTTATCTAAGTACCATTTACAATATTGCATCAATAAATGTATCTGAGATGCACATCCCCCCCAAAAGAGTATGCTAATGCTTGGCTCCTACTCACCCAAAACAACTTGGGTCCTACAAACCCAATGCATGGTATGTGATCTAAAAAGACATACTATTTTTTTTTTGTATCTATTACATTTTCCTGGTACTTTTTTATTTTTAGCTATGTTTAGAGGCACCTGCCACTGTACAATTATCTCCATTACTCATTATAGTAGCATGTTATACAAGTTTGTAGCCTTGGAACACACACTCATAAAAATTATTTTGTAAATAAAAAAGGGAACCTTAAAGAAAATGTTACTTTTCTTACTGTTGTGACCAAATACCTGGCAGAAAAACCCTTCAGTGAAGAGGTTTGCTTTGGCTCATGTCTGGGGGATACAGTCCACCATAGCGGGGAAGGCATGGTCATGGGGGATACAGTCCACCATAGAGGGGAAGGCCTGGTCATGGGGGATACAGTCCACCATAGCGGGGAAGGCATGGTCATGGGGGATACAGTCCACCATAGAGGGGAAGGCCTGGTCATGGGGGATACAGTCCACCATAGAGGGGAAGGCCTGGTCATGGGTGGCTCCTTGGCAATGGGGGCCTGTGGGGATACAGTCCACCAGAGTGGGGAAGGCATTGTCATGGGTGGCTCCTTGGCAATGGGGGCCTGTGGCAACTGCTAGAACATGGAGCAGAAAAGGAGGAATGCTGGTGTGCACCCGGCTCTCTCTTCTTATTAAGTCAGCCCCCACCCACAGTCATTGGATGATACCACCCACTTCGGAGTAGGTCATTCTTCCTCAGTTAATCCTCTCTGGAAAAGTGTGTCTCCTAAGTGATTGTAAACCCTGTCAGATTGATAGGATTGCTTTTTGTCCTAGTTAGGGTTACTGTTGCTGGGATGAAACGCCATGGCAAAAGAAAGTTGGGGAAAAAGGGTTTCTTTTGCTCACATTCCCATATCATAGTCCATCACCAAAGGAAGCCAGGGCAGGAACCAAACAGGGCAGGCATTAGGTAGGAGCTAATGTAGAGGCCATGGAGGCGTGCAGCATACTGGTTCACTCCCTCCCTAGCTCACTCAGCCTGCTTTCTTTTTCTTTTCTTTTCTTTTCTTCTTCTTCTTTTTGTTTTGTTTTGTTTTGTTTTTCGAGACAGGGTTTCTCCGTGTAGCCCTGGCTGTACTAGAACTTATTCTGTAGACCAGGCTGGCCTCGAACTCAGAAATCCGCCTGCCTCTGCCTCCCAAGTGCTGGGATTAAAGGCATGTGCCACCACCGCCCGGCAAGATCTAGGCACCTTGTGGCCCATACGGGGATCGAACTCGTAACCTTGGCATTAGCACCACACTCTAACCAACTGAGCTAACGGGCCAGGGCCCTGCTTTCTTACAGAACCCAAACCAAGGATCAACAAACAGCCCAGGGGTGGCCTCACCCACATGGACTGGGCCCTCCCACAAAAATCACTAATAAAGAAAATGCCCTACAGACTTGCTTGCAGCCCGATCTTAGAGAAAACTTTTTTCAACTGAGGCTCCCTTCTCTAGGATTACTCTAGCTTGTGTCAAGTTACATAAAACTAGCCAGTATAACCTCACAGAAGGTTACACACAAGTATATTTAAAAGACAAACACAAAAATGTAACTCAGGACACAATAGGGTTTTAAATTTCATCCAAATGAGCTATACTCATCGAAACCTTGAAAGTTAATGGAATAAAAGCTACTGCTAGTAATTCTAATATAGTCTGTCCACTTTCCTTACTGCTAAAGTCTGTTGAGTGAAACAACAGAAATGATGTGAAAGTCAATGCTTTATACCTTAGCATTTCACAACTATAGGAATTCAGTTCTGAACTAAAACAAGGATGATCTCCTACCAGGGAACAAAACTTAAGAAGTATCAGTACAAGGAGCTACAGCAACATCTCTTACACTCTAAAAGACTGGAACTGTTGCTGGACTCCACAGAGAAAATTAATGATACACCTCCAGGTCACTAAGACTGATAGCCTACTGAGTATTCAGCCTGCTTGTTTAATGTGCCTTTAAGAAAACAATATAACAACCAACCTTACTTGTCTTGGAATTTTTATGTAATAGACCTTTACAACCTAAGTTAATGCATCGATGAAATCTTTTTTTCTTTTTGAGAGGGTCTCTTTCTCCTAGAAGTTACTATGTAGACCAGGCTGGCCTCAGACTTAAAAAGATCTGCCTCCCCTTGGATTGCTGGAACTAAAAGGCATCCACTATGCCTTGCTCCTAGAGTAATACCTGCGTGTTTTAATAATCATATGCTTAAAACAGCAAAAACAAAAGCTGAAAGTCATCTTACAAAACGAATATCAACCATAAATGTTAAATGTAATAAGTCACTGTTATGACATTTGTAAGACTATTTGTTGTATGGATCAGCTGGGATCAGTGATGTAATCCCTCATTCTTTTCCTCTGTAATGCTTTCTGTGCTGTTTAATAAAGTTGAGAGGGACGCCCTTTGTAAGGGAGAGACAGAGACAAATTCACAGGGCCGCCTTCAGGCAGGTATAGATGCACACTCATATGACAGGCAGACATGGAGAGAGAAGGAAAGAATTCAAATCTGGGCTTGCTTTTGGTGAAATGGCACCAACGGGAGGGGCTCTGATTTTCTTTTCTTTCTTTTTTTTTTTTTTTTTTTTTAGTTTTAAGGCGTTTTTATTGTAGAAAACAGAGGAGAGGGGAGGGAGGGAGAGAGAGAAGGTAGAAAAATAGAGGTCGGCCATGGCACGTGGAGAGAGGGGGCGGCTCTGATTTTCTTAATGCCATACCTACACATCCGTGGTGACATACACTACACAATACCACTAACAATGGAATAACTTCTCTTTGTTTTAGGCTGACTCCAACAGTCATTTATCAGTTTATTATTATTTAAATAGAATTTACAAATCATGTAGTATTATTATAATGATCTTATAAAGACTTAACTTTCCAAGGTGTTCAAGTGCCTGTTCTTAATTTTGGCTGTTTTTCCCCAGGGCTTTTCTCTTTTGTTTAGTCCCGATTGTGCTTGATACATTAACTGTGTAGAGCCCACTTAAACTGTAATCACATACTTTTGTATGTATATGTGATCAAGTATAAATAAATACACAAACACAGATAAGTAAATAAGTTAGGATTTAAAATTTAGAATACAGAACTTAAGTTGGACTCTAGGAAGTCAAGGTGAATTATGTAACTCTCACAAAAACAGAAATGCCAATTAGGTTTTTATTAATCTCACTGCTGTTTCCAGTCCAGTTTCTCTGAAGCCAACAGCATTTGAAATATATATCTTTCCTCAGAATGGTAGGCCAGAACACAAGAACCACCTTGGAAACCTGCCATTACTTCAGAGTGCTTTTCTTGAACATTCTACTCTAGGCCAAATAAGTTCTCCTTGTCAAATTCCCCTTGTGGGAGTAATGTCAGATCAATTCATGGCTGGACGCATTATATGCTATCTTTGGTTATGCCTAATTTTTATAGCTGATATAAGAGGTGCAAATGCAATAAAAAAAGAGAGCCCTAATGTAACATGTGTACTAAAGGAATTAAAACCACTTCTTTGCTGGGCTGTACTAAAGGGTGGCCCATGCCTTTAATCCCAGCACTGGGAAGGCAGAGGCAGGTAGATCTCTGTGAGTTTGAGGCACAGTCTATAGAGTGAGTTCAAGGACAGCCAGGGCTACACAGAGAAACCCTCTCGAAAAACAATATAAAACAAAAACCATGTCTTCTTCAAATAGGTTGGATGTCTTTTCCAAATCATTATACAGTGACATTCAAATGTGGTTTACAGCTGGGTTCCACAACTTGCTTCACAGGTTAGTGTGGAGAAAATGTATTTCTGAACTGTTCCACTAAATACAACTTGAAAACATAGAAAACTCTACCATATTGTCTCCTATTTTAAAAAATGAGGGGATAAGCCAACCTTTTAAGTGAAAAGTACTTCTTATACCTCCATATATTAAAAATTATATTTCCTCCTAGTGTAAAGAAAGATGTTTGCTACCTGATAAAGATGTGTCCTCCACTGTGAAGATTGGCCTATATCTACGGGATTATACAATAATTAAAGTATAAAGTACTTTAAAGAAAGAAAGCATAATTGGGCATGGTCATGCCTGTAATTCTAGCCCTTGGGAGGTGGAGGGAAGAAGATCATAAGTTCAAGACTTTCCTATGAGAAGTGGGTGGGACAAGATGGGCAGAGGGAGGTGAGGAAGGAAGAGCATATGAATGAATACATAAGGAATGAACGAATGGGTGAGCATACAAGCTTAGAAAACAGGAGAAAATACTTGTAAACCATGTACGGGGCTTACACCAGAATACAGACAACTCCAGAGAACTCTTACAACTCAAAGTAAAAAGGAGAACCTAACTTTAAAATAAGCAAAGAATCTGAAAACTTTCAAAAGAATATACATTGTATAGATACATTGTTTCTATATATAGTTTCAATAGATACAATTATATATATGTACATATATATTATACACACATACATACACACACACAATATATACACATACAATATATTTGTGTCTGACCAGTAAGAACACAAAAAATGTTCAGTATCATTAGTTACTAGAATAATACAGGCACAACAACATAGCAATTTTTTGTTTGTATGTTTTAAGACAGGGTCTTCTTATGTAGCCTTGGGTGGCTTAGAACCTGCTATGTAGACCAGGGTTACCCTCAAATTCACAAAGATTTGCCTACTTCTGCCTCCTGTGTGTTGGGAGTACAAGAGCAATTTTTAAAACATAGAAAATAATGTGTTGGTGGCACAGATAGAAACAGAAACCTTTGTGCATTAGTGCTAAGACTTTAAATCAAATCTTTAGAAAGTAGGTTAGTGGCTTGGAAAACTTAAAACATAGTGAGCATATGCCCAGCAGTCTCACCCTGTTATCTAATTACAGGCATTACCATGCCCACACAAAAATCACAGTAAATGCTCACATAATAACTTGTATATAAATGTTCATAGTAGCAAACAGACCAAAGGTGGAAATAGCCCAAATGTCTGACCATTAGTTGAAGAAAAATAAAGTATGACATATTTATAGTAAAATGTGATTTGGCAGTAAAAATTCTCTAATATGGACTAAACCTGAAAATACTACACTAAATCAAAGAAAGTAGTCATAGAAAGTTATAGTTTATATGAAATATATAGAATGAGTAAATTTATGAAGTACATTAGCTGTTGCCCTTAAGAACTGAGAAGAGAAGAGAGTGACTGCTCCTATCACGAGCACTTTAAGGGGTATTTCTAGCGGCCAGAGGTAGCTCAGTGGTTACAGCACTTACTGCCCTTGCAAAGATTCAGTTCCCAGTACCCACAGGATGATTCACAAACCAGCATTCCCTTCTGACCTCCTTGGGCACTGAGCAAGCATGTGGTACACATATATACATGCACAGAAACACTTATAAACTACAAGAGGTGTCTTTTATAAAATGTGAATCACATTTCAATAAAACTGTTAAGAAAAAACACCAAAAAAAAAAAAAAAAAAAAAAAAGCTCTATGACTTTTCAAGTAGCATACTTTCCAAAGCAACTAAAGGACACTAGACAACACTGTCAGCAGGAGTCATCACTGCCTGCAGGACTAAGTCCCCTCTGGAGACCTCGGGGCTGACACTGAAACTGTAAATATGTATTTGTAAAAGCAACTTAATTCTAGGAAGCTTCAGCCAAAGGCACAGGCACCTCAGACTTTGAAAGATGTTTCTCCCAAACACATGGCTCTTTTGAAAAGGACTAAATGTGCTACAGTGTTCTGCCTTTTATATTCTCTGTGCCTGTTCACCCTTTGTCCATAAAAGGACTTGTGTCTGTCCTTTTAGATTTGAATTGTGGACCCCAAGTATGAGCATCAAACCCCTTTATATCCTAGCTCAAACAAGCAATGAATATTTAAACTAAAGAGCATTAGAATTAGAATTGTGGAGGTAGCAGCCATGAATGGTGAGCCCACACTCTTGACAATGAGAATGCATTGAGCTAAGCTGGTCTACTCCAGAAATGTATGTTATCTGTTCTGTTAAGTTTTAAGACAGGATCAAATGCTTGTTTAAGTTACCTGTTCCTTTTAAAAAAAAAAATCAGTTTAAATCATCACACTAACTAAAATGAACGGCAACAGGAAATTGGTTCAAATAAATAAATAAATAACCCCCCCAAAATCTATTACCATACCTTATTCAACATTAGTTGTTGGCTTAACTACCTTGATACCAATAGGAGAAAGATTTTTTTTCAAAAATAAATTTACTATAAAAAGTTCAGCTAAGGTTGAATCTGAACCATAAGTCTGGCCATCAACAGCACAATCTTATATTTGCCATCTCAGCTCTAAAGTGTCTGCTGAATGGACAGTCTTCTTCAGATGGCTTCCTTCACAGTATTCCTTACCTGTAATTTATTTCATTATTTCTACCTTCCTGAGAATGAAAACGACTGCACCCTACAGACTGAACCAACTGTCTTACAAGGGCTGACGGCGCAGAATTCTTAGGTTCGAGGATGAGGGACTTACAGTCACCTCCGAGTTCCATACCTGGAATGCACTGCGCAGTGGCTTCAGTGGTTATAGTTGGAGCAACAGGGGGCTGCTGTTGACTGGAGCTCACTTCAGGCTCTGTATTAACAGAGGGAGAAAGGGCTACCTCACAAGATGAGACCTGGCTAGGCAAATGGGGCAGGAACTCCTCCGAAGCAACTTGCTCATCCTGTCCAGGCAGCTGCAGGGCAGACAAAGGGATACTGATCTGTTTGTTAGGATGTGATGTGCTCACAGGCATCTGCATGGTCACCTGGTGGGCAGTGCCATGGGCACCAGGGGGTCCTCTGTTTGGTGAAGCCAGAGATACCCTAGCAGTCTTTGGGATGATCGGTCTGGAGATCACAGAGGGGGACGCTGACAGAATGTGTGGGTCTAATTCCGTGTTGATGGCAGATGTTACATGGGGAATCAGTTTAGCAGACCCTATACAGGAGGGACCAGCATGAGTCTGGGGCTTGGGTTTTGCCATCTGTGTCAATGAAAGAGCTGGTCCATCCACTCCTCCGGTCAGCTCTGCATTTGCCACAATGTAATAATCTTCTGGAATCTCTTGCTTGATTTTCTTGATAATGACATCATTACTGCATTCATCGACCATCTGTCCCTGGGAGCTTGAATGGATGGAAGATGGGACTATTCCTGGCCTTTTGCGAGCAATGCTTTGAGGCCTCTGGGTTTGGGGTTCAAAGTCACTGTCCTCATCTGTAACAGAAGACTCGCAAACCATGTCAAACAGCGTGTTTTCATCTTCATACTCCTCGACAGCTTCATCCAGTTCAGAAGGCTCACTGCAGTAAGAGAAGTCACACGAGTCTCTGGTCCGGTTACAGTCCAGCTTTGCCTTCACAGGTCTCCCAGGGTACCTTTCCACAGGGCTAGTCTGTGTCTCAGACGGCACCCCAATTATACTGGGACTATCAGAATTAAAACTTCGGTTGTCCTGGAAACAAACCCTCTCTTGGGACCCAGCTCTGCAAGTGGCTGTTAGTGGCCAGTGGTACGCATGGCCGGCACTACAGCCCCACATTGCAGTCAGGTTCCCATGGGAACCTTCAGAAAGCAAGTGTTTCAGGTTTGGAATGAGGCTGCAAATGGTCCCATGGCTGTGGGCCCAGCTGACCAATTTGGACAGATTCTCAGATGAGGTATGAAGACAATCCTCCATGTTACAGGATCAGCAGTGTCTTTCCTAAAGGGAAATAATCAAAATGACAAACTATTATTACCCAAGACATTCCCACATCACAGTTCATTTTTTTTCCAACTATAATCATTTGGAATAAAAAAGGAAATGTGCTTGTAAGCCGCATGTAGATATCATCACTGCATAGGAACAGGGATGGAAAAGGTGAGACAGCTGTCCACACAGGATAGAGTTTCAAGAGAATGTTGTTAGTTTCCTTTATTGTTACAACAATTCCTGCAAAGAAAGAAAGAAAGAAAGAAGAGAGAAAAGCTGGGCAGCAAGTGGGGACAAGTTTCTTCATGGTGTATTCTCTTCCCATCGTGACAGGAGGCTCATTTGCTCAGTCTTTCAGAAAACCTGTGCACTATTTGCATTAGCCAAGAGGACTGCTCTTCAACATCATCTAGTAAACATCATTACTGGAGGCAGAGCTGAAAACAAAGCGTGGATCCATTGTAGGGCGAATGTCACAGTGGGGAGCTCAAATCTGCTGGATGCTAGAGAACAAGACAACTGAGGTCCACAGAGAGACTGAGGCACTAAAGTTAGCAAGCGAAGAAGACTTTGGGGAAAAGGAAGGACAGAATAGGGGAAAAAAATGCTGTGAGAGCAGGCAGTGCGAAAAGCAGCAGGAACAGGTAGCCTGGGTTTCTTAAGCCACACATCCCAGCCTTTCCACATTCCTGAAAGGACACCTTCATTCCAGTTAGAGGTTAAAAACCCTCTGAGGGCCCCACAGATAAACAACCGAAACAGGATTAAGTCAAAAGCAGTGGCTGTAAGTCCTGGCTGGGTTCTAAGTAGGGACAGAAGGATGGGGAGGGAAGGTGCAAAGGGCATGTGGCGTCTTCAGATAAGAGGAAAGCTAGACAGGGAGACACAAAGACCTTCATGTGTGCTTTATCCACCTTGCTCATTCTCAGAAACTGAAACTGTCTTCACTTGGTATTTTTCCATACCTCATAGGGCTGGTAAAATAGATACTCAGCATTATACAGTTACCAAGTGGCACACCACTAAATATTAAAACCAAAGGATTCCTGGCTATAAGATATGATTACCCTAAACTAGTATGCAAGCCTCTGACGTTTTAACATCGCCCTGTATGGTAAGCAAGAGACATGTACTATTAAACTCAAAATCTGAAACACGGAAGCAGATGTTCTAAAAATAAGCCCAACATCATCTATAGGCTTGGTTTTTTTTGTTTTGTTTTGTTTTTTTTCAAGACAAAGCTTCTCTGTGTAGCCCTGGCTGTCCTGGAATTCACTCTGTAGACCAGCCTGGCCTCAAACTCATGAGATTCACCTTCACCTGCGTTTGCCTCCCTAAGAGTGCTGAGGTTAAAGGTGTGGGCCACTACCACCAGCATATTATTTCTTTTTTTCTGGTTTTCTTTGAGATAGGGTCTCTTTGTATAGCCCTAATGTCCTGGAACTCAATCTGTAGCCCAGGATGTACTGGAACTCACAAATCTCCCTGTTTCTGCTTCCTGAGTGCTGGAACTAAAGGTGTGCATGACTTTGCCACCAGCTTCCACCTACAGGCTTGTATATCAACAATGTAAAGCCACTTATTATTAATATTTATTAATCAATTATTATTTTTGGGCACTGTTATAGGACTTGACATATAAACAACCTAATTATTTAAATAATTATAATTTGATTCAGTTATTTAGATTAGTGCTTAATTAATTTTATAAATGAAAAGAAATCATAGTACTCACACAAAGTAAACACCAGACCTAGTATTTGACCTCTGCTGTACTCTAGAGTCTATGTATGTTCTTTATAACATTCTATCTCTGGCTGCTTTTTTTTTTTTTTTGGTTTTTCGAGACAGGGTTTCTCTGTGTAACCCTGGCTGTCCTGGTACTCATTCTGTAGACCAGGCTGGCCTCGAACTCAGAAATCCACCTGCCTCTGCCTCCCAAGTGCTGGGATTATAGGCATGAGCCACCACCACCTGGCTATCTCTGGCATTTTTAAAAGATGTTTTAAAATTACAAGTGTGTGTGTGTCTGTGTGTAGGTATATGCATGTTGAGTGATGGTGCCTTGGAGGCCAAAGGCACCGGTCTCCCAAAGTTGGAGTTATAGGTGCTCAAGTCACCTGATTCGGGTGCTGGGAACCAAATCTGGTTTTTCTACGAGAGTAGTGCAGACTCTTAATCCCTAAGCCATCTCTCCAGCCTCAAAGGTATAACATGACTGACTTCAAACTCCGACCCCCTTGCCTCCACCACTTCAGTGTATCTACGAGTGTGTCCCAGCATAGCCAGCCGGCAGGACAGCAGCAGGAGGATTCTACCTCAAGTCTGGGTCACTATCACATTAATGCTGATTTGAAATTATGTTTGTTCTACAGATTTACTCAAGTTGAATTTTCCATTTGTTTAGGTTTATGCCTGAATCAGAACTATAAGCTCCTACAGTTAGATTTATTTGTCTATAATTTTCAATATATTCTTTTCAATAAATATATTTTGAAGTACTCAACCCAGTCTGGGCCATTAATTCTGCTTTCACCATAGTGGGCTCACCACCACAGATCAAGTAGGCTCACCATTGCTTCTCCCATGAGAAGCAGTCCCAGATCTAACCTAGAAACTTGTTAGGAATGCACTGGGGAAGAGGCAGGCAGCCAGAGGTCAAGCAAGAGTCAACAGGTATTCACAGTAGTCCTCATCCTCAGTGTAACGGTACCAGCCGGGCACTCGCAGGATTTAGTGAAGCAGGGTAAAGGAGGCCTGGAAAACTTCCAAAACCCTTCACAGGACTTCAGGTCTAAGAACAGATAAACATCAGCCTGGATAGTCAGTTACACTCCACAGGAGACAGATGTGAAGAGGGCAAGGCTTGTAGGCACAAGGAGCTTTTTCTATAGGGAGACCCTGACTAGTTAGGATTACTGCTTGCTCTCTGTAGGGGGCTCCAAAGATCCTGGCAAGGAATCCTCTGTTGGAGCAGGCCGATCCTTAGGCAGTGGCCAGGGCTCTCAGGCAGTAGCCAGGACTCGTTCCCACCCTTCAGCCTGAGCTGCCTTCTGGAACCTCGGCTCCTGCTCAGTGGGGCATTGAGCAAATGCCTAGGAGCCACCTGGGTGAGCATTAGCTGCAAGGATCCCCACTGGCATTGTCCTTTGAAGACTGCCGTCAGTCTCTTGCTTTTTTTGCTTGGGTGACTTCCACTCAAAAGCAAAGTGTTCGCTGAAACGGAACCAAGTAAAACGGTGTAAATGCTTGGGGTTCCACAGATCATACTGAAGGAGACTGACTGTGCCTTGAGAACCCAAGGACATATTCTGGAGACTGGTTGCTCCTTGCTTGGCTATGCACTATGTACTTATCCTGCAACATCACCCAGCCTTCGGCATAGTCCTTACTATATTTAGATTCCTTCTTTCTACAACGCAGTCCTGAGCCACAGGCATTGTCGATCAATGAGACCCAGGTACACATTGCCCAGCACTACCTGCTTCTTGCAGTCTCTGGCTACTCCTGCTCCCCTCAGCCTCTGCATCTAGCTCTGTCTCTTCATGGTAGCAGACATTTTGTGTATGTGCATATATTTGCATGTACGTGTGTGGTGTATGTGTTCATATGGACATGGATGTAATGCATGACTGTGGGTGACAAAGACACTGAGGGTCTTCCTCAATTGCTTTCCTATCCTACTAATTTTACTCTTTATGTATACTGTCACTTTTGTCTGCCTGTATATCTGTGTACCACAATCCAACCTAAGTCCCTCAAAGAGCAGCCAGTACTCTTAAGTGCTGAGCTATCACTCCAGACTCCGCTCCCCCACCTTGAGACAGAGCCTCTCACTGTCTCCAGCACTGGGATGACAGGTGTGCATCATCACAGCTGCGTGATAAGGATGCACACTGAGGGCCTCATGCTTGTGTAGCAGATGAGGTACCACTGCCGCTGCCCCAGCCCTTTGCATACCTTTACACAGCAATATAACCCTAAACTTATCCACCTTGAACTAAAGCGTGAGGGCAGACCACAGGAATGATTTTTTCAATAGTTTGAGGAAAATTGTTTTAAAGAAAATAATATTCAGATCTGAAAGCATTACACCACTTTCCCCAAACCAAAGAAAGCTAGCTAGTAGTCAACCTGGAGTAAAAACCTGGCTGGTTTCCAGCTGGCATCAGATGCTTCACTCTGCTGGACAACCTTTACAAGTTCTAACACTTCAAAGCCTTTTCTATTATTTGTTTTAAAACTACCAGATCTCAGTTGCACACATATAAGATACCAGTAACAAACTCATTTTTAAAATGTTCTTCAGTAAAAGCTCTGATGGTTTTACTGGTAAATTCTGTTAAGCTAGGGAAAAGTAATTTAAAAATATGCAAGTATTTGGGAAAAAATCAACAACGAAACCCCAGGAAGCTGGGCACAGAGGCCATGCTTGTGAGGCTCAAGAATAGACGTTATGAATTTGAGGCTAGCCTGGGCTGCATAGCAAAATCCTATTTCTAAGTAAATAAACAAGGGGGGAGGGGGGAGGCAGTGGCACACACCTTTAATCCCAGAATTTAGGAGGCTGAGGTAGAAAATCTCTGAGTTCAAAGCCAGCCTTGTTTACAGAGTGAGTTACAGGGCAGCCAGGGCTACACAGAGAAACCTTGTCTTGAGAAAACAAAGAGAGGGGTTGTGGGGGGAGAGGGAGAGGGAGAGGAGGGAGTACTCACTAGCTTTAAGGAGAACAACCTAACCCTTATGGATGATGTTACTGTAATGAAGTTATAAATTATAACTACTTCCAGATGTTTATGTAAAAATCCCTCAGAAAGCATTAACAAAAGAAATCCAATAATGCAAATATAGGTAGCACATTGTCACCAAGCAAAACATACCCCAAGAGTGCAAGGTAGAACATTAAAATAAATAGACAAATAGACAAACAAATATAATTTAATTTATTAACAGTCTATAGGTCAAAATTCAAAAGATTGCTTCAACAAGTGCAGAAAAAAAAAAATCCTCTTAACAAACTGGTAATAGTTGGGAAAAACCCCCAAATGGACAAAGGACATCTATGGATCATTTCCCTGCGTGAAAGTGGCATGAATGTCCACCTATTATCACGTCTACTCAACCCTGCCCTGGGAGACCTAGCCACTGAGAGAGGTCGAAGTGCAGAAGGTAACTGAGAAGGCCTCACGTGATGGGGAGAAGATCAGACTCGACTCTTCCTATTGGTAAAGGGCAGGCAGGCCTGTTTAGGTTTAAAGACAAGGAGAACTCACAGCACACTGCTAGAAAACATTACTGAGCGTTGCAAAATCAACAGGACTCAGTATAATAAAAGATGCTAAAGACTTCTATACTTAAAAATACAAAGCAAGCTGGGTGTGACAGTACACACTTTAATCCCAGCACTTGGGAAGAAGAGGCAGGTGCTTGGTTCTCTAAATTCATGGCCAGCTCAGTTTATAGAACGAGTTTCAGGACAGCCAGGGCTACTCAGTACAAAGTACAAAGACAGAAGAAAAAATAAGCATGTCATAAATAAGTAGGTAAATCATATTAGTGTATTTCAAAAGTTAGCATACTTAGACTGCCTCCTAATCCATCTGTAGATCCGATGCAATTCCAACCACAAAGGCACTGCAGGGGTCATGGAAATACTTTTTGAACTTTGTTGTAGAGATAACAGCAAAGCATATTTGATTGTAAGCAAGAACTTTAGAGCCATTCTGACTATAGGAGGAAAAGACAAAGCTAAAAGCTGGAATTCAAGCGAGATGTAATAATAACCAGCCTTGAAGAATGGCAGATGGATGGGAGAGGGAGAAGAGAAAAGATCTGAACACTAAGTAGAAAGAAGACTAAAAAAGGGTGGGTGGGGGTGCGGGGCAACAGCTCTGGTGTTGCTCACCCTCTCACTGAGATACGCACTCACACTTGTTAACTAGTTACACCTCAAAAAAAAAAAAAAAAAAAAAAAAAAAAAAACCCAACTAAGGCTAGGTCACAGCTCCAGAGGATCAGGGTTGGACGCCTGAAATGACAGGTACCTTACAACAGTCCTTAGCTACAGTTCCAGAGGGTCCAATGCCCTCCTTCTGGCACCAGGCAAGCATGCAGTACAGTTATATACCCATATATTCGTATAGGTAAAACACTTATAACACATAAAAATAAATAGAATCTTTTTTAAAATTCCCAATATTTCAAAATTCAAGTCTAATTATTCATGGCCTTAAGTTTTCACAGTTTACACTGAATAGATGTCTTCATTCTGTGGCATCAGAGAAGGCTCAAAGGCAGTTACGAGGAGGGTACGACATAGCAGCCTTTCCACTAGCTGCATCACCAGATCACATTATACGTGCTGTTCTACACTCTCTGACACAGGACTGATAGGGAAAAGTCTAACCCAAGGGCCTCCTCCCTGAGGATGAGCTTTCACCTTGTCAGAGGGTGCTAGCCATGCTGCCAAGGGAGAAAAGGTCCTACCCAGCTGTGAAGGTCTTAAGTCACAATGGCCAGCACAGCAAGATATCCCCAAAGGTTCAACCTGACATGTTTATCTTAGGGGTAACCAACCGCTGTTTAATTGAACTTAGGGTCCCCATTCAGTAGGAATGTCTGGTCCTGAAAACTTTTTTTTTTAAGTTTTATTTATTTACTTTATGTATACAAGTACACTGTAGCTGTAATAAAGGTGAGCCATCATGTGGTTGCTGGGAATTGAATTCAAGACCTCTGCTCACTCTAGTTGGCCCCGCTCACTCCGGCCCTAAGATTTATTATTGTATCTAAGTACATAGCTGTCTTCAGACACACCAGAAGAGGGAGTTGGATCCCATTACAGATGGTTGTGAGCTACCATGTGGTTGCTGGGATTTGAACTCAGGACCTTCAGAAGAACAGTCAGTGCTCTTAACCACTGAGCCATCTCTCCAGCTCAGTCCTGAAAACTTGGGTCAACCACCAGTGGCTGGTGGGGCCAAGGAACCTGATACCTTTCCAAACCAGCACAATCTTTCACTGCATTCTTAATACTCATCCTTATAGGCACAGATAAGTGAAGCTCTTACACTTCAACAATGACGCTTATTTTTGCAGCAACAAAATCCATTACAGAAAGCCACAATTGGTCAAAAATATTGAGAACAATTTACAAGGTGTCTGAAACATCTCTGCTATATCTCCAGCACTACCTCTACACATCTGGCTCAAGGAAGATTGAGGAACAGGGGCAGGAAAGAGTCTAAGAGCCACAGGGCTAGGAAGTCTGCTGCAAGACAGAGTCTTCTAGATTTAACAGGGAGCAACAGCAGTTGAAAAGCTAACATGGACAGGAGGACTCTCACAAAGGACCACCCCTACATGAAGAGCCACAGTCAATTAATCACTACTGAGAAAGGAAGAATTAATCTTCCCCAGGGTTGAACTCTCAGTTGGTTATCCAATATCAAATGATCGGGCCCTAAAAGCATACACTTACAAGAGACACAAAATACACTCAGCAGGTGTTGTGTTTATGCATATGTAACAATAAAAATTAAAGAAAAGGAGGCCATGATTTTGAGAAGGGAAGAACTTGGGAGAGGTTGAAGGGAAGAGAAGGTGCTGTAGCATTTTTTCTGTTCAATCACATTAGGGCAGTGACAGCTTTGTGATTGGACAGGAATAGAGAGGTGGAGCGAAAGTTGGAGGAGGAAAAAGGTCAGGAGCAGGAGGGAGAGGGGATCATGGAAGCAGACGATGAAGATGAGCCAGACCCCATGAGGTTATACAACCAAGCAAAGGTTTTTACAAATAGATTAATTGGGTTAGAATATTGTCTTTATTATTTGGTTCAGAAATTATTGTATTGGCACCTTGTAAACTGTGATTTTATTATTATACAAATCTGATTGTATATTAAGGCCTTAAGAGTCATGCTTTACTTACCGGGTCTTAGGCGCTATTTAGATACATAATTGTGGAGGTGTGTAAACAGTTGCATGTGAGCGAGATGTTTTTAATAGCTGGGAGAGAATAATAAGAGCCCACTGGGACGTGATGATGCTGGTCAATACTGAACCAAGAACGTGGCCCAGCGGGAAAGCGAGTTTGCAGGTGGATTCATTTTTAATACTTCGTGCAACAAGAAGGGGCAAAATATATGAAATTTTAAAAAATAGTGTTTCCATCAACAGGCATAATTTGACATGATGCTTCATGCCTTTACAACCCATGCAAAGAAGTACAGTGAACAGAAAATCTGAAAATTCTTTCTCATTGTAAATGATACATGTACTCTTAAACTGCCTCTAAATTTACACAGCTTCACTTCCCAGATGTTCAAGACAGACAGAAATGATATCTTTCAAACAAAGAATCTGTCCTAGGTGCTAAGATCCACCTTGTAAGTAAGCTAAAGGCATCTGGCTCTAGATTCTGAGAGCAGTATGAAGGTAAGAGGCAGCCTCTCCACCCCACAGGCTTTGATCAGCTTCACCAGCATCCTCCCCAGCCCTGAGCTGCTCTCTGCTGTCTACTCTTCTTTCTTTTGACTCCCCAGGCACTGCTTCTACGATTCTGCTTGTTTTGCTGTGCCTCGTCTTTTCTTTTTTTTGAGACAGGGTTCCTCTGTGTAGCCCTGGCTGTCCTGGAACTCACTTTGTAGACCAGGCTGGCCTCAAACTCAGAAATCCGCCTGCCTCTGCCTCCCTG
>JADRCD010206500.1:0-18960 GCA_019843815.1 Montemys delectorum
CCCCACCCTCTCCCACTTATTGGCCCTGGCATTCCCCTACACTGGGGTACAAAACCTTCACAAGGCCGAGGTCCTTTACTCTTATAGATGATCGAATTTGCGATCCTCTACTATACACATGCTGTCAGAACATTCAGTCCCACCATGTATAGTCCTTGATTGGTGGTTGGGTCCCTGGGAGCTCTGAGGGTACTAGTTGGTAATTGTTGTTCGTCCTAAGGGGCTGCAAACCCTTCAGCTCCATAGAACCTTTCTCTAACTCCTTCATTGGGGACCGTGTACTCAGTTCAATGAATGGCTGTGAGTCTTTACATCTGTATTGGTCAGGTATTGTCAGAGCCTTTCAGGAGATAGCTATATGCTTGTCCTTCCTTCAGTCTCTGCTCCATAGTTAATCTCTGCCACTCCTTCTGTGGGTATTTGGTTCCCTTTTTTAGGAAGGCATGAAATGTCCACCTTTCGGTCTTCTTTCTTCTTAAGTTTCTTGTGGTTTGTGGGTTGTTCTTCCTGTATTCCAAACTTCTGGGCTAATAACCACTTATCAGAGAATGCATACCATGTGTGTTCTTTTGTGATTGGGTTACCTCACTCAGGATGATACTCTCCAGATCCATCCACTTCCCTAAGAATTTCATAAATTCATTGTTTTTAATAGCTGAGTAGTACTCCATTGTGTAGATGTACCACAGTTTCTGTATCCATTCCTCTGTTGAAGGACATCTGGGTTGTTTCCAGTTTCTGGCTATTATAAATAAGGCTGCTATGAACATGGTGGAGCATGTGTCCTTATTACTAAACTAAATACACAGACACAAGAAACAGTGATCAAAAACTGTCTAGCAATTTTTTTTAAAAAAAGAGACCCTTTGATGAAATTACATTAACTATTGATGTAATTTGCCAATGCACTTTATACTGAATCTGCTGAAGTATTTCAACTCAAGTACTTGTTTGTGGAAAACACAGAGGACAGAGAAACATAGAGCACTACACAACCCAGATTCAATCAGTAAAAATTCCAGCCTTAGGAATGCTACAAGACAAACAGACAAACAGACAAATAAACCCCAGCAGAACCTGGCTTCATCAACAATGAGAGCAGATCTGAAAACCAAGAGGACCGGGAGGTAGGGAGCTTTGTGGCTATTGATATTTATTGTCAATAATTATTGGCTATTTGATTTTTTTTTGATACAGGGTTTCTCTGTGTAACCCTGGCTGTCCTGGAACTCACTCTGTAGACCAGGCTGGCCTCAAACTCAGAAATCCACCTGCCTCTGCCTCCTAAGTGCTGGGATTAAAGGCATGTGCCATCACTGCCCGGCAGCTATTTGATTTTTGAATGAAACTATAAAAAACACTTAGAAAACAAGTGGGAAATTTGAAAAACAACTGGATAATTTTATGATACCTGGCATTAGTCTCTCTATCTCTGTCTGTCTCTGTCTCTGTTCCCCCCCCTCAGTTTCTTTCTTTTTTTTCCTCAGAGGGAATATGCTTTATAAAACTTTTTACTGACTGTGAATTTCACATCATGCACCCCAATCTCACCATAGCTTCAGGTGTCAGTGTAGGCCACTCAGATCATATTCCTTGTGTCATTGTGTCCCCCCCCCCCCCACAGCGCCTCATATCACACTGCCATTGAATCTCCAATTCTACCTTTCTTCACAGTGTACAAACCCCTCAGTTTCGCTTTCTTTACCGTCTCTCCACCACACATTTGCCTATCGTAATGGCACACATGCGGTGGCATGTGCATTGATGTATTTCTTCCAGCCTCTCCATATCCATTGGGACCAGGGCAGGTGCTTGAGTATGGCATTAGGTTCTTTAAAAGCATATTATTAAGTTGATAATGTTTTCATGGTCTTGGTTTTAGAAGTTCTTATCTTCAGAGATTTTTACTGAACTATCTGCCTAGGAAATAAATTTCTCTCTCTAAATGACCCAGTGTGAAAAGATTCAGGATGATGGAGTAGATGACGCAGGGCTGACTGTGAACTAAGTGACAGGTGTGTTGCAATTCATTGTATTATCTCAATTTTGTATATACTTGAAGATTTCTAAATAAGACTTAAAAAGGACATTTGCTACTTGGGAGAAAGAGATCTAATGTTTATCTAATATTTAGAATTAAAAAAAAATTCATCAGCACTAGAGAGATGATGGTTCAGTACTTAAAATCACTTGCTGTAGAGAACCCAAGTTTGGTTCCCAGCATGCACATGGTGGGTCACAACTATTTGTGTCTGCAATTCTAAGGGATCCAAGGCCCTCTTCTGGCCTCCATGGGCTCCAGGTATGCATGTGGTGCACGTACACACTCAGGCAAAACACTCTTCAAAAGAGAAAATAATATTTCTCTAAAATTATTTCTTTTAATTTTGAGATAATATAATTATACCATTCCTAGTTCCCCTTTCTTCCTCCAAACCCTCTCATATAAGCAATCTCTTTCTCTCCTCTCTCTCTTTCTCTCAAATTCATGGTCTCTTTATTCATTAATTGTTGTTACATGCATACACACACACACACACACACACACACACACACACACACCCCTGCTCAGTCTGTACGCAGCTCCTTGTTTGTATGTTTTCAGAGCTGACCATTTGGTGTTGGATAGCTAACTAAATATATCTGTAGAAAATGGCTTCCTAGTAATGAACATTGCTCTTTTAAAAAATACACAGCATATATATACATATATATATTCTTGATATGAATTTTAAAAGTCTAGAAACCTAATTTAAAAACTGGACAAGGGGCTGGAGAGATGGCTTAGCACTGGCTGCTCTTCCAGAAGTCCTGAGTTCAATCCCCAGCAACCACATGGTGGCTTATAACCATCTACAGTGTGACCTGATGCCCTCTTCTGGCATGCAGGTGTATATACAGATCATACATAAATAAATCTTAAAAAAATAAAATAAAAATTGGGATTGGGCAAAAGAGATGAATGGTCTACTTTGAAGTCTGGTTTGTTCGACATTAGAATAACCACACCTGCCTGCTTCTTAGTTCCAAATGCTCGGTCAGGTCACAGGCCCTGGGGAGAGCCTATTACTATCATTCTACAGACTAGACATAGTTGTAAACTGACTCCTAATGACTTGTTCTTATACCCATAGATCAACACATCTCTCAACCCTCATCAGAGAAGCCCCTATTTCCTTCAGATGGAGGTTAACACAGGTACCTACAACAGGCCAAGGTGCAGAGAGTAAGAGCCTGTGGAATGCTCAGTCCTAAGTGGAACTCTACACTGTTCCCTCTAGTCCCAAGGTTCAGGGCTCACTGTGGAAGAGGGGCTGAAAGACCGCCAGAGGTGGAGGATGAGTAGAATGCAGTATTGCTCTGTGAAGCCAACAGGGCAGCTGCATATGTGAACTCACAGTCTTTATGACAGCATGCACAAAACCCAGGCAAGTTCAGCATGGAGAGGGGAGGTGGACATGAAATCCCACTAGCTGAGGAGCCATAGCTGAAAGCTCCTGGGGGAGAGAGTCTGCTTTCTTCAAGACTGTTCTCACTGGAAGGTTGGCCACGCCCTGAAACCCACACATCCTTGACCATATGGGCTGCACAAATTAGACTTGAAGTGGGAAAAAAGAAAGAGAAGACAAAGTTGGGTTGGCACGGAAAGGGGTGAGTCTCAAGGGAGGTGGTGGGCCTGTGAATATTGTCAAAACGAACTGTGCAAAATTCTTGAACTAGTGAGAAGAAAAAAATCTTTAAAAAAAGTTGTTTTATAGAGGAAATTCTAATAACTATGAAACATACTAAAAGATGCTTGTTTTTTTTACTATTAATCATATTATTGTGCGTTTTTATGTTTTTATTTTAAATTTTAGAATGTCAAAATTTAACAGATAGAGAAGTGAAGGCCAGATCCAGAAGAAAGGTTCTCTTTGTTCTGGGAATGGAGAGACTTTGAAGTCTTCAATTATATAAATTCCAAGTTTTCTTAAGCCGAGAAATAGTGAACTGTGTTTTATTGTAACAGATTTATTTTATCTAAGTGTTCCATATAAAGGTGAGATTGTTTAAGCTTACATGTGAGTATATCATCCTATACACTGAGCAACAGACACACCTCCTCCTCAGCCTCCTCCCATTCCGCAGGTCATGAGCACCTGTCCTCTCTCTGCTCTTCTTCCATTAGAGCGGAGATCTGTCTGCGCTGACATGGTCCATTTCCCAGTCCTCACTGAAAGACTAATGGTGCAGACATGATTGAATTGCTACCGACGGAAGGTGGCAGGGAGGCAGCGAGGTAAACAAGTTGTCTTTCATGAATATCTGGTTCTGGTTTGTTCCCTCCTGGTGGCTGGGATAGCAAAAACAAAGTGACCCTGAAGCCACACAAGGAAGAAGCGGTTATGTCCCCACCTCTAGTCTCTGGGTGGCATTGGAACATAGGCTGCCTATCTGCGGCTGTCATAACCCAAGAGAGAAATGAGCACTTTTCTCTTTAAGCCACAGAGTTGAGTCTGATGGCAGCATCTTTGCATCTCTCTCTCCCAGCCCCCCTCTTTAACAAAATATACCAGCATTGTTCGCGGTGATTATTATTTTCTAGCAAAGTAATAGATTAGTCATCCATATAAAATGACTGTCCTTTCACTCCTTCTTAGGAAACATAGAAGGTAGCATATGCTTATATATAGGAAAGTAAGAAGATACTAGTAGTAACAAGGACACAGTAGCTGTTAAGATTTTATAAAGGAGGGGGCTGGAGAGATGGCTCAGTGGTTTAGAGCACTAACTGTTTTTCCAAAGGTCCTGAGTTCAATTCCCTGCAACCACATGGTGGCTCACAACCATCTGTCTGGGCTGACTGGTGCCCTGAGCAGACCTTGGGCGCAAGCTCTGCAGCCAGTCCCACAACATCCAGAGGAAGCTCCACTCCCAGGTGCTCTAGCAAGCCCAGGGTCACAGGATCCCAGAATCACAGGATCCCAGAGACAGCTTGACTCTAAGGAGTTCTGACACAACCAGGATCACAGGAAGGAGGGCTCCAGTCAGATTTAGCAAGGGCAGGTAGCACTAGAGATAACCAGATGATGCAGGGCAAGTGTAAGAATATAAGCAACATAAACCAAGGTTACTTGGCATCATGGGAACCCAATACTCCCACCACTGCAATTCTGGACACACTATCACATTGGAAAAGCAAGATTTAGATATAAAATCACTTCTTGTGATGATGATACAGGACTTTAAGAAGGACATAAATAGCACCCTCAAAGAAATACAGGAGAACACAGGTAAAGAGCTAGAAGCCCTTCAAGAGGAAAAAATCCCTTAAAGAACTACAGGAGAACACAATCAAACAGGTGAAGGAAATGAGCAAAACCATCCATAATCTAAAAATGGAAATAGAGACAATAAAGAAATCAGAAAGAGAGACAACCCTGGAGATACAAAACCTAGGAAAGAAATCAGGAATTGTAGATGCAAGCATCATCAACAGAATACAAAAGATAGAAGAGAGAATCTCAGGGGCAGAAGACACCATAGAAAACACTGACACAACAGTCAAAGAAAATGCAAAAAGCAAAAAGCTCTTAACCCAAAACATCCAGGAAATCCAGGATGCAATGAGAAGACCAAACCTAAGGATAATAGGTATAGAAGAGAATGAAGACTCCCAAGGTCATGGGCCAGTAAATATCTTCAAGAAGATTATAGAAGAAAACTTCCCTAACCTAAAGAAAGAGATGCCCATGAACATACAAGAAGCCTACAGAACTCCGAATAGACTGGACCAGAAAAGAAATTCCTCCCATCACATAATAATCAAAACACCAAATGCACTAAACAAAGAAAGAGTTTTAAAAGCAGTAAGGGAAAAAGGTCAAGTAACATATAAAGGCAGGCCTATCAGAATTACACCAGACTTCTCACCAGAGACTATGAAAGCTAGAAGTTACTGGGCAGATGTCATTCTGACCCTACAAGAACACAAATGCCAGCCCAGGCTATTATACCCAGCAAAACTCTCAATTACCATAGATGGAGAAAACAGATATTCCATGACAAAACCAAATTTACCCAATATCTTTCTATAAATCCAGCCCTACAAAGGATAATAGATGGAAAACATCAACATAAGGAGCAAAACTACACTCTAGAAGAAGCAAGAAAGTAATCTTTCAATAAATCCACACAAATCTAATTCCACCTCTTACAACAAAAACAACAGGAAGTGACAATTACTTTTTCTTAATATCTTAATATGAAAATTAATATTACCAACATATCTTAATCGATTGAAATCCAAAATATGAGGAATTAGAAATTTATTGACTGTCCTCCAATGGTCTATCTAATTTGGTAATTGGAGAAATAGTTCCAATATTGTACAATTCATATACACTTTCAGCTTGTTTGTTTGTGACAGTGTCTTGCTGTGTACAACATAATGGTCTTGAGATCTTGCTTCTCCTATCTCAGCCTCTCTATTAGTAGTAGTGTTTATTTCATGTTTTTACACTATACTATGGTTTTCAGAACACTTACAAATTTTAAAATATTTATATACCCAAAGGAAATGTAGACAATTAAATTGGGAGGTGGCTTGTAAGAGAACAACAAAGAGTAAGACTGAATCCTTTGCTTGACATTTGTAACTCTTGTATTAAGTTACCACAGTAAGAGCCAAGATTTTAAGCTCTACTAAATACAAAACAAACAAGCAAACAAATACACTTCATATATTTATATTCATTTAAGAAAATATTAGTAGTGATGTATTATTTTGAAATATACAGTTAATATGTTTGGAGTTATTTAAAATTTATATTGAGAAAAACGTATGTATTTTCAGTATTGCCATAGACAAGTATCTACATAAGACTGTTAAATTGATTGTTGTTTTATATCAAACAACTTTTATAATACTCATTTCCTTTGCTATAATGTCTTATAAATTTTAAAGAATATGACAGAAAAGATATTGTAGGTATTGAAGGGGGTCTCTGGGAGGAGTTGGGGTACAAAAGGAAAACAAGAATGTGATTTAATTCTCTTTACTTAAAATATGTTTTTAAATGTTAACAAATTCAGGTAAATTGAAATCATGTAACTTTTCTTATTATAATGCAATAAAACTTAAAAATAAATAAATAAATAAATAAAAACAGAAATTTAAAAATAAAATGAATGAGGCAAACTAAAAAAAAGATTTACATAGATTAGATAACATTTAAAATTTTGCTGGGTTCTAGCGATTGAATTATATTAAATATTTTATGACCATCACAAAGCCATGTATATTCTACTATTGTTGCGTAAATGTTCTAGAAAATGTAATTAAAATATAGAAAATGAGAGTAAAAAAAATCCCTGAGACTAACAATAAACTCATGAGAGTGTAAAGCTCTCTCTCTTTCTCTCTCTTTTTCTCTCTCTCTCTCTCTCTCTGTCTCTCCCTCGGTGGGGGGCAGAAGCATAAAGGTTATTTTTTACTTTGGGAAGGTAGAATATGGGCAATAGACTGTGCTGTAATGGGCTCTAAGAATATTGATTATATAACACCAATTCTAGATGAAGAAACTAGAGAGATCATAGATCTTTCTTCAAACTACATATTACAAATGTACCCAAATATCAGTATTTACCCCAGATTGCTAGGTTAGGACTTGTCTACATTGCAGATAATGTAGTGGCCATATGTTGTTTCCTAAATTATCAAGACATTGTTGAAGAGCCAGTGAGCTAAGAGTGCTTCCTTCTCTTGCAGAGAATCAGGGTTCTGTTTCCGGCTTTTCACCAAGTAAGTAGCTCACAGTCACCTTCAGCTCTAGAGAAGCAGACGCCTTCTCCTGGCCTCTGTGGGAACTTGCACTTGCATGCAGATACATGTAGAACCACTTTCATTTAATTAAACATTAAATAAATCTTGTAAAAGTTATTGAGCATTTGTAGTTTCTTAACTCTTTGAGGTGATCACTATAATTAAAACAGACATTTTAATAGGTGACTCTAGAACCTTTCACATTTGAAGTGCTATTGTCAATCAATGTCATTTCAACCAGTGTTTGACAATATCTAATAAACATTTGTGTGTCATGAGTAAAAGTTTTAAAGTAGAAATAGCATAGTATACATGACATAATTCAAAATCCTTGAGCAGAGATTGGCAAACCTTATCAGGAAGGATCTGATAGCAACTAGGTTTTGTAGGACATATAGTATCTGGTGAAACAATTTAATGCTATGAAAGTACCACAATGTAAAAGCAACCATAAACAGTGAGCAAAGGAATGAACTCAACTATACACCAATAAAACTTTATTTATAAAAACAGACAGGGAGCTGAATTTGACCTGCAGACTGGAGTTGGCTGGTCTCTGACCAAGAGACCTATATTTTATAGGCTTTAAGTGGTGTGTGTCTATAAAGTCACCCAGAATGCTTGTTTTAAAAATGCTGATAATCTTTTGTTTGGGTTCTTTTATTTTTCTTTTAAATAGCCCTACATATTTTAATAAATTGACCGTAAATCTAAGTGACAGGGTACTTGTAGAGATATGTGTGTGGCCTGGCAAGACATCAGGTAATATGACTCATCTCAGGTACTTCATCTGTAAAATGGCATGTACTGTCCTTATTTAATTACTAGTTCTGGGCCGGCCCCCTCAGGAATCGTGGTAGGATGTAGTAAAGACACAAAGGGCATGGTATTTATTTAGAGATGGCTTTGTTATATGTATCGGCCTCTTTATTTTATTTCTTGAGGGTGCCAAGTTTCTATCATGGCCTCTTGGGTGGCCTCTCGAGTTGTCTCTGTTTCTTTATCTGAATCATAAAGAAGGATGCTTTTCTCGGATCCTATGGGTGTGGAGAGGAAAGCTCTACCAAACGCCAAATGCCATCTAGCTAGCACTTAAATGTGATTGAACGGAGATGTGTCTACACACTTTAATTGCTTCATATTGAAGGTTGCCAGGCCACCAGCAACCCGAGAAAGGGGATAAAAGGAAGAGAAAACTAACAGAGCAGCCAAGGGGAGATGATAAAAGGTAAGGATAATGGGTGGCTGGATAGCGGCAGGCAACATCTTTAGCTACCATGAAAAGTATTAAGTCGGTGTGTTTGTTGAATTCGTATTTGCTGGTGGTCACTTTGTGTTCATTCCGAACATCCAGCAGTTTGCTAAGTAAACACACATGACTGATGAAAGAAGAAAGGGAACCATTTTTTACAGGGGCCATTAAACTTTAACTACCATCTGGCAGGGACTGATTAGGGAAGATCAAAATTAAGGCACTCAACACAAATGCTGTGTGAATACCCCAGGGAATTAACATGGATAAAGACAGTGAACTTGTGGTTAAATAAAGAGACAGACATAAGAGGGAAGTGGTGAATACATCCTTTATGGCTTTGGATCTCATGGTCACATTCATTGCCAAAGGAACTCAAAGGGGGGTGGGAGGGGGATAACAAGGAGGCCATGAGAAAATCCCGAACACCTGGAAATAATCAGATGCTCTGCTCCAATCATAAAATAGAAAGTTAGAGAACGGTGCAGGATCACATCGTGTGGGCTTCCTCCCTGCCCAGGAAGGGATGTTTATAGGAGAGGTGTGTTGAAATTGGCAAGTAGTTAATATTCAGATCAGCCTACTATTTAAAAGTAGGAAATGATTGTGTATACTGCTGGGAAAACATTTGGGACTCTCTCCTCGTGAACGCTAAAGACTCTATAATCTTTGGGAATCACTATTTGCTCACTAATTAAACAGACACCCAGCAGGCATTTGGGGGAGAATATGAAGAAGGGAAGTTGAACCTTACTGTTCGGCGACCAGGCCTCTGTGTTCCATCCGTTGGGAACACAGTGCTTAACCCTGGGGCAACTTCACCCTGTTAAAAACACACAGGAAAGTCCTTGGAGAAAGTGCCCCCCTTTCTTCTTTTTAATTGTAGCTTATTTTTGTAGATAGATGGACTCAGAGGCCACCTGAGTGGGGAACTGGAGTGGAGAACTGTGCTTAGAAGGAAGGGGGTGGGTGTGGGGATGGTGGTGGAGGGGGAGCTTAGCCAGCTTCCAGTTCTAAGTAAGCATTTTTACTTAAGGAAAGTGAGGGTCCTGGTCTTGATCAGTGAGATGAACACTTGAATTAAAGCTGGTATAACCCAGGTCGTAACACAGAAATAACCTGAAGGAATGTGTGAAGTCCATGTGTTATCTCTCTGTTTTCTTCTTATCTAAGAACTTATTCTATTCTGTACAAAGTACAAAGTGTATTCCTATTCATTCCACAATTTAATTTAATTTTTAACGAAGTCCTTGGAAGTATGCACAGAGGAGAAAGTTAGGCCCAAGGTGCAGTGATTTAAGTGACTTGTCCAAGGGTAAAATCATTTAGTTAGTAATTATTGATGCCAGGATTTGAACTTTGGTCTTTCTCCTTATATGGTTGTCAATATCATGCTCCTCTTATTCACAACAGAATGAAACCCTTCCTGTAGCCTCACTGGGTGCATTGTTTTAGTTTCACTCCCTGGCATTCCTATAGCTGGCTTTCTTTGGACCTGTCTCTCTTTGAATGAGACTGGACTTGACGCATATCAGAGGGAGAGCATTAAAACTAACAGATACAGCCTAGGAAAGTGTTATAGCAAGCCAGCTCGACCCTGCAGCAGACATAGAGGGTCCTCTGCATAGGGAGAGAAAGCTTAGCAAGAACAACAGATCTTCTACCAGAAGGTGCCTGGTCCAGGCCAATGTAAGGGCATCTGCAGATAAAAGTCAGTGAGAAATGAAACAAGGAAAAAATGACAAGTTTTGGAGAATGTATGGTAACAACATGTAACAACATGAACTTTGTTGCTTAATTTTAAAATATTCTAGGAAAAAAATCTTATTTTAATTAAATTTCAAATAATAACACAACTCATACACACACACACACACACACACACACACACACACACACACATTCAATGTGTTAAAATAAAAAGGCAGAGTTAAAAAGTAAGATAATTCAAAGGGATGCTAGGAACCTCATCATTAACACGTTCCTCCTGCCTCTGTACTTCTGGAATCTCTAAACATCTGGTGATTTTACCATCAGGAAACGGTGCAGTGTCCATCTGTTAAATCAGGCTTTGGCTTGATTCACCTGGGAGGACCAACCAGATGTGGCGTCCTGTGCATTATTAATGATCTGAGTCTTACCTTTGTACATGCCCTGTGAGGGTGCAGTGTGAGGTACAACCCATAAATCATTAAAAAGTGAAGAAGTCATATTTTACTTCATTTTACACATAATAAGGAACATTTTTTTCTTTTTCACTTTTAGTGAGGACATAAATCACTAGAAACAACTTAAATTTCTTACATTAGAAAACTTTTAGCTGTTTCCCCCTCCTTTTGACAGAAAAAGGCTTGCAAATATCACCTGAACACACAGGAAAAGCTCTGTGTGTGACTGCCGGGCTAGAGTTCTTTTTTCACCGATTTATAAATAGCTTCAAACAAAATTTCAGTTCACAGTCTTTCTTATTCCATCATCATCAACAAACGTGTTTATATGTTACAATGAAATACTTTCTGTGGCCTGAGACAACTTGGTATAATGACCAATATCCTAGGCTCTGTCCAATTTGATGGTGACCTCTGGCCCAGTTGCTCAGACTCTTCAAATCTCATTTCCTTTTCAGTAAGATGGGGATGGTGGTAATGATAGAACTTACTTCACAGAGTTGTATTTAGAGTCAAATGTCATCAGACATAAAACTGTCACGCACACAGCATCTCCAAGAAGTTAGTTAGTGTATCCTTAGTGTATCCTAAGGCATTCTGAGCAGGCTGCTTATAAAAGCTTGCCTGGGCAGAACTTGAGTGGGAGGTACAGAGATTGGCCCTGGACCCCCCCACCTTTACATGCATACAGCCTTTCTCATCCCAAGTTCTCCCACCGAAATGGTACATAAGTCATAGCCGGTGACCACACCTCGTCTTCATCCAAGCTCAGAGCTGGTACCAGGGTTCACTCTCGGTGCTCTACCATCCATGGCTTTGGACAGATGTAAAGTAACGAATTCCTTGTCTTACAAGTCGGCTGTACTTCACTCCCTCTTCCAACTTCTGGCAGCCTTTGATCCTTTTACTCTCTCCATGGCTTTGCTTTCTCCAGATGTCATAGCAGAATCATATAGCAGGTAGTTTTTAAAGACTGGTTTCTTTTAACGAGTAATACGTGCTTAAGGCTCTTAAGTGTCTTCTTTGAGTTGATAGCTCATTTTTTTTTTTTTAAAACTTCGATTTCTGTTGTTTGGATACATCACCGTTTACTACCGATTACCTACAGCAGGATGTGTGTGTGGGGGGGTTGCTTCCACATTTTGGCAGTTCCAAATCAAGTTGATGAGCAGATTTTGTTTGTATGCAAATTTCCTTTTTCTTTTCTTTTCTTTTTTTTTTAAAGGCAGGGCCTTACTCTATGTCCTGGAAGCATAGCCTTCAACTTTCAGCAGAACTTTTGCTTCCGCGTCCTGAGCTGGGATAGGTATGAGCCCCCAAGCCAGTCTGCATGTAAACTTTGTATGGTTGCGGGCTTGCATGGTATATTTAATTTTGTAAAGAAGCTGACAAACTGCCTCTCAAAGTGGCTGGCTGTAGAGTTCCATCAGCAATGGATTAGAGTTAGGTTCAGTTCTAATCCTAAACCACAAACCCAAAACCCAAAAATGTCTATTAAAAAATTTAAAGACAGCCGTTTCCTGATAAATGTTTTCACTCATGAGATCTGGGTCATGGGTATGGTCCAAGTTTCTAGTTCTCTAAAACTGGTGGCAAGAACTATACTGCAAGCAAGACTATTATGCTTGTAAAGATAGCAGAAGTGTTACTTTAAGGTAGTACCACATTGCTCAGTGATGAGTTGCTGAGAGATCCCCACATGCTGGGCTGGCGATAGTCACTGAGATGCACAGTCCAGACAGGAAGGGAGCATTAGACAGCCTTCAGTACTGGAGTTCTGTGATGAAGTGTTACTTTAAGTTTGTGGGGGAAAAGAGAACTTAAAAATTCTCACAGGCATTGTCTATAGCTATGGGATAGACATTGGTTCCCCGCCCCCCCCCCTTCTGCAGGCCCTTTAGTCTAGATACCACACAGTGAGAACAATGGGCATCTCCTTAAGGACCGATGTGAAAACCGCTGAGCTGTCCTCCCACACTGGCTTTAAGTGTCACACTCTGCACTTACTTTCTATGATTTGTGATCAGCTCGAGTCCTGCCCTCACCTGCTGGAGATACAAAGAGACTGTTAGCTTCCTGAGTCTGGGTTAAGAGTATCTCAGATAATGTAGGGGGTGTCCAGTCAGCCTCTACCTTCTGGATTCCTTCTCCTGCTTACAACTTCCACTCCTACCACAATTCTTGCTCATTCTTGGCGTTTGTATAGAGAGAGCCCCATCACTTTCACCCATTTTTTTTTTCTTTCTTCCTCCAATCCCTCCAGTAGTGCCTATAGCTTGGAAACCCTAGCTCCTTCTATCTGGCATGGTAAGGGAGGAAGAAAGACAGACCAGAGTCTTATCCCCTTCCAGGACAAACATTACGAGTGCTGCCGTTCTATAATCCTATGCCATTTCCAAGATAGACTAAGCCAAGCTGTGGTCATTTTCTGCAGTGCTGTTGGAGGTCATATTCTATTTGCACTTGATGTTAGAGGGAATTCTGTGGCTGACCTGAGGCATACTGATTTATGAATCAACATCAGGAACATGACTTTTTATTAAAAAGGGGTGCTGGAGGATAGAACTAATGCCTACGTAATTGACTGTTCTCCAACAATATTTTATCCAGATATTTCTAGATGCAGCCATATTTATGGTTTTTTTTTTCCTCAGCCTAAATTGTATTCTATGGATCTGGTAACTCACAGCCTTATTAAGGGCTCAGCAATTGATACTGTGTTTGAGTATCTGCCATGGAACGATCTGCCCTTAGCATGTGGGAAAGAGATGTAGAGAAAACCCTGAAGGCTGGGAGCTGTAGGTCAGGGGCCCGAGGGCTGCAGACTCCTTAGATTCTCTGCCTTTTAGGATTGGGTCACAGGTCCTTTGGGGACACTTTCCAGGTGTCCTTCAGGTGATTGCTGCTGTAATATCCTCAAATTTAGATTCTATTTCCCCCTGAAATCAAGCTAAGTTCATGTTTATTCATAGAGCTACAAACTGCATGACCACTCCCAGGACCACTTCTTTCACTTCTGTAAAGGACAAACAAACATGTGCTGGTAAGGGCATGCCGGTATCACACAGTTTATTCACAAAGGTTTCAATACTTGTGAGTAAAAATACTAAATGAACTCAGCCCCCAATATTAATCTATGATTTCTGAGGAGGAGCTCAAAATGTGCTGTTATTGAATGACAAGTATTGATTTATAACCTTCTGATTTAGCAAACAATTTATTAAAATTTAGAAACTGTTTAACTAGAATAAGAGTTCATATTTGAAAAATTTTATGTATACTATGTATAAATATTTGTAAAGAGAAAGAGAGGAGAGAAATATAAAATATACCCTACTATATATTAACCAGACATTTTTTAAAAAAAAGTACCAGGATGACATTGAACACAATTTCATTTTTTGCTCCTTTTTGCTCTTCTTTCTACCTCTTTTGACCTTTCAGGGTTGCCATGCTGTGTTAAACTCCTGGCCACAACCGACCCTTCAGCTTCAGCCTCTCTACTAGCTGGGACTACAGTCATGGGACATCACGCCCACCTCTATACTATACTTTGAATTTTTTTGGCTTTTGATTGATTTTCATATATTTGATAGACATTTCATTTAATTATAACACCAGCTTCTGTTCCTAAATGTAAAATAAATGCAAAGAAGATGATGTTTATTTAAATGAAGCAATTTCCATGTCTCGGCAAGTTTTTAAATGGAGATATTGACTATTAAAATGGAGATTGCTGGAGGCCTAAGGAAGTGCTACTTCATGGAAAGTGATAATTTAATTTATCCACACCTACCATGTGCCATGATGTGTCATTCATGGTGTGGGATTTATCCATACCTACTGTGTGCCATGATGTGTCATTCATGGTGTGAGGTTGTTGGATGCTTCATGTTCATTCAGTTTGCTGTATGATCCTCAATACTGTTTGTTCTCTCCAGAGATACCTGTGTTTATTCACAGCATCCTCCTCTCAAGTTGCTGGATTTGAACCCAGGGTCTCATCCATGTCAGGCAAGAGCTCTACCTGTGGGCTACATACTAGCCATGCATTTATAGCCCTCTTGAAGTCACAATGCTGAGACCTACTCTATTAGCATGGCTGCTTGCAAAAGCCTCCATCCAGTTCCTGTTCCAGCATCTGCCCACTTAGCACACAGCTGGTAAAGAGAGGTCTTCATGGGCATGTTTAGAACTGTTCAAAGCCTTCTCACTGTGTAACAGTAAACCCGGATTTTTAGTAAGATTTAGATAAGGTCTTACTATGTAGTCTACCCCAGTCTTGAAGTAATTAATCATGCAGTGTCAGTCTCCTTTGTTCTAGGATTACGGGTAGGTACCACCATGCTTGACTAGGAAACCCAGAGGGAAATCCCCTGTAAGTGATCTGGTCCAAACTACTCTCCACTATGCTTGCAGCTACATTGTTCCCTTCTGCTCTGCCCTAGTCATGCTGAGCTTTTAAAGCCCCAGGAACATCCAGGAATCCATGAGTATTGTTTCTTTTTCTCACCAGTCATCAGTAGAATGCTTAAATATTCCAAAGGAGCCTTCTCTACTTAACCTTCATATACACAGACATGCATCTATACATGCACATACCCATTTGAGTACACACACTAAGTGTATACTTGCAATTGGCTTGTCCCTTATATGGATAACAACAATGGGTAAGGAGCCCATCCCTCAGGCCTAGTGCCCACAGGTGCTCCATGAATCTTGTAAAGTGGATGAATGGCTTTATGAATGATAGGAGATTGAAAAGAAAACTAAGGATTTGATAGTTTAAAACCCAGGTTTCACTTGAACTCAGAACAGAACAGATTAGAGGGTTTGGGCCATGCAGACAGACGGTGTTGGGTGATTCAGGATTAATTTTCAGGCCTCATACTGGAAACTAAATGCAGAGGGAGAGGGGAGTGTGCTGGCTGGCTTTGTGTGTCAACTTGACACAAGATGGAGTTATCACAGAGAAGGGAGCTTCAGTTGGGGAAGTGCCTTCATGAGACCCAGCTGTGGAGCATTTTCTCAATTAGTGATCAAGGGGGTAGGGCCCCTTGTGGGTGGTGCCATCCCTGGGCTGGAAGTCTTGGGTTCTATAAGAGAGCAGGCTGAGCAAGCCAAGGGAAGCAAGTCAGTAAGAAACATCCCTCCATGGCCTCTGCATTAGCTCCTGCTTCCTGACCTGCTTGAGTTCCAGTCCTGACTTCCTCTGGTGATAAACAGCAATGTGGAAGTAAGCTAAATAAACTCTTTCCTCCCCAACTTGCTTCTTGGTCATGATGTTTATGTGGGAATAGAAACCCTGACTATGACAGGGGGTCACTGTCTTATGCCTTCTGAAGGATTATTGCATGCTTTATGCAACTAGTCATTTTGGAGTACATTTTGTAGTACATCTAGATCTATTTATTCATCCTAAGTTTCATGATTAAAACCTCAACATTTTGAAAAGTTAGGAACTATGTCCCGGATGCCTCAAGCTAACTTTCTTTTAGCCCCACGCGTGCCCTGAGGGCCCAAAGGCTGTGACAAAAAGCATTCTGCATAGAACATTTACACGCTTGATGTAGTACATGGCAGTTGCTAAGGCAGAGAGCCAGAGGTAATGAGCACTGAGAGAATTCCGTGCAGCTCTGCTGTGCCGCTCTTTCTGACTGTAATTGAACTATCCCCCCCTGATCCTTCAGGTGCTATCAACATGGTTTTTGCAGACTTCAAGAAAAATCCCTGAAGGACCAAAGACACTTTCTTGGTGTTACAATCCTTATTTCAAGTGAAGCTGAATGTTTGGCTCCCGAGAGTTTTTTTCAACAAGTTTCAAGAAAAAGGCCATTCCATGCTGCGGTTCCCACTCTTCCCACCCCTAGACGAAGATGGAGAAATAATTCTTTCTACCTAATTACTGTTATACTAATGGAAACACAGGGCATTCAGAATGGTACAAAGGTGAGCCAAAAATTCGTTTTTCAATTAGAAGTTAACATATTTGTGATCAGTTATTTTTTCAATGATCTTTTTTTTGAAAAATAATTAAAGGGAAATCAAACGTTTTATTAGACAAAAAATTTTGCAGTATTAACCTGATTCTTTCTAAGTTCCCTTTGACAATAAGTCATCTCAAAACATAACAGTGGCTTTAAAAGTACTATTTAGAGGTAGAGAGTTGGCTTCCCCTTTTTAGATGAAGCTCATATACCTCAAGTGACATACAGGTTCAAACGTAGTATTTCTCTCATAACCCAGTTATCTCAGACATTCTGTTAAGTCGATAGGTGTTGTTTTTGCCAACATTAGCTAGAAGTTGTTTTAATTCTTCAGCAACCTGTACCTATAGAGTCAAGAGCCTAGAGAATAGTTCATAGTGGTGCCATGCAGAGCCCAGAAAAAGAATCACAATAGAAATTCCATCCCTATCTAGAGCTGTCTGAGGAGAGAGGCTTTCTGTCTGTCCGTATGCTTCCTACATTTTTAAAGACCTAGCATATAGCTCTCTCTTTAATTTGTCCTTTATGTATACTTTTAAAAAACCTTTTCTTGTAAGCAAATCTGACCAGAGTATACATTTATATACAAAATTCCTTACTAATAGCAATAAAATAATAGCAATAAAAAATAATAACAATGACAATCATGCATTGTGGATTTGCACGAAGCACTTGGTTTCTCTGAAGTACGTATTATTTCTATTTTATATCTGACAAAGACTCAGAAACACAAAGACATTTGTCAAGATTCTGCAGCTGATTAGAGTTGAGTCCTCGATTCACCTCTCGCCTGTCCTGTTTAGAAAGCTGGCCTCATAGTCACTACTGTGGAATTCTACTGCTTAATCACCCCATCTGCTTCTGCCCTGCCTCCATACTTTTTTTTTCCAGATTAAAAAAGAAATGGTAGAATAGATTTTTTTTCCAGAGGAGGAGAATTTTTAAATGACCTCTTTTCCTATATTAAATGTAATGTCTCTATTGTCATCAGGTTAATGTTTACTCAGAGCCTTCATGTTTAACATGCACTTGATATTAAAAAGGGAGACATTCAGTTTGATCCTTTTCCCAACTCTAAATCACACTTAAAATGGTCAGATGTTTCAGTTGCCCCTGATTTTCATGAGTTTGGTCATTCTAAAGAAGTTTTCAGCCAATGAGTACTTTCTTGGAGTCCTTGCCCAAGGTCTCTGAGTAGATCTTAAATATTTGTCTCTCATTTTCAAGCACCACTTCTTTCCCAATATATGTAGATGATAGGATTCCTTAAATACAAGTTATCTCAAGAGTAACCATTACTGTACCAATAGCTCTCGTTATTTTGCAGCCTCCTTGTCAGCAGATCCTAAAGTTTAGGATGTTTAGTGTTGTCATACAGTGAGAGGAGTTAGATTTTCCAGGGTTGCTGGCCAGCTTGGCTCTAACCAGTTGGTGAGTTCTAGATTATGTAAGAGACCCCATCATAAATAAAGTGGAGAGAGTCAGGTATGGGTGGCACATACCTTTAATCCCAGCTCTGGGGAGGCAGAGGCAGTCAGATCTCTATGAGTTCAAGGTCAGTCTGGTTCCAAGACATCCAGGGGCTACTAAAAGAGATACTGTCTAGAACTCCCCACCCCACAAAAAAAGTGGAGAAATTATTGAGGAAAACACCTGACATTAAACTCTGACTTCCATACATGTGAACATGCATACCTACAATCACACACACACACACACACACACACACACACACACACACACACACAC
>JADRCD010206500.1:18970-50167 GCA_019843815.1 Montemys delectorum
CACACACACACACACACACACACACACACACACACACACACACACACAGATTCCCACAAATACCCATTTAAAGCTAGAGATTTCTCTCATGGTATTATGCTTATTTTGTATTGTTGTTGTTGGGTTTGGAGAGAAACCAAAGATACACAGGAACCCTGATAAGAACCGTGGCTTTATCAAGGTTATAGTAATTATGGAGAGAAATTCTGGACAGGTCAATTGGCCTTCTGTATTTGATACTGCTTTCTGTCTAAGCAAGGTTTACTGATTGAGAGGACAATATGTCTTGAGTTTTTCTTCTTTTTCTCTCTGTCCGTTTTTTTAATGCAGAGAGGAAGTAGCCATCCTCCGATCCCCAGCTCTGGAAGCTGCCCAGGAGGAGTGGGGACATGTCTTTCCTGTGTCTCTGTACACATACATCAAAGGTGCTGCCATGGAGGCTGTCCAGGTTGTCCTCTGTGGGTAAGTGAATACAGGTCCTGTTGGCTGCCAACCCTTAGCTGTCCCTTTCCCTGCTGGGTTCCTCCAGGACCTCTGCAGCTGGGTTTGCATTCAGGCATGGAAGAAGAGACCTGTCCTGTCTTCCCTAGCGTAAACCTAAGGGATCTCTCCCTAGGCCTTTGACAGCCTGGTCTTAGCCAAGTGATTGTGTAAAAACTTTTATAATGCACCTGAGATTATAAAATGTATATTTTAATCTTGTTTTCTGATAGTATATTTAGCCTAGAGAGGTGTTCTCTCTCTCTCTCTCTCTCTCTCTCTCTCTCTCTCTCTCTCTCTCTGTATGTGTGTGTGTTGTGTGTTGCAATTTCCAATCTTTCATTTGTTTTGACCTGAGTGGTAATTTGGCTCACATCTGCTACACATAGACGCTGTTCTTTTTGTTACTATGCCCATCTCTGACATCACTTTTCTTCTCAGGTAAACAAGTTGGTTGGAATATATGTAAAAACAAGAGCACATCAACTATAAATGAGAGGCCATGGCATGTCATTGGGAATAAAGTGAATGAACTTTGCCCCGATGTTTTTCAGATGTCTCTTCAGTTTTCATCTGATCCTTTGGTCATATTCTTGAAGAACAGATCAGTCAGACAGGTGAGATATGGAAAAATTAAGTATGAGTATACTTTTGAACATATAGTTAAGCCTTTTTACTCAACCTTTGACAAAAATCAAAAAACCAGCATATGAGCGAGTGAGAGCTGAAGCCTAAGGGTCAGAGGTCAGGAGATTAGCTCTTAAGAACAGTTGTTGAGTAAAATTCATGAAACACATGTCAATTTCACCTGTCTGTATCAGCTAACACTGAAATGCAGTTGAAACTGAATTGATTCCTTGGAAAGCTATATAGAAGCAAAATGCAAACACTAGACAGAACATATAAGTATATATATGTGTATATATACATATATATGTAAATTTAGAACTGGGTGGATATTATAGTTATACAAATATAATAATTTTATATTTCTCATCTTTATTCCTTATTTTAGGATATAAGTAGCATGTATTCTAAGCAAACTTTTCATTATGGAAATAATAATTTCACATCTATTTAAGTAGTATCTCTTTTAAAATAAATTGATACGCTTTTGAATTTTTACTGAGCCTACCAATCACACATAAATCTTCAGGCGTACCTTTTTCTACTCAAACATTTTTAATGAAACATTCTCAATTGTGCTAGACAACAAGGGCAAACTTGCAGGTATCTCTGTGTCCCAGCGTACAACTCAGGTGGACTGTTCTTATGTCTTGTCTCTGTCCTTCCCTGTAACCGTGATAGATCACATCCATAAATATCTCTCGGGGTATGGAGTGATTTAATCTGTGGATCTGTATATCAGCTCCTCATCACCATCCTATCAATTGTATCCTCATACTCTCCTGATGTGCTTGGAACCATCAAACCTATTTCACGGTGGCTGCTAGTTACATCTGACTCTCTGCTCTCAACTTTTGTCATTAATTTTGCTAAAAGGTTGTT
This sequence comes from Montemys delectorum, assembly GCA_019843815.1. Classification (NCBI taxonomy): domain Eukaryota; kingdom Metazoa; phylum Chordata; class Mammalia; order Rodentia; family Muridae; genus Montemys; species Montemys delectorum. The sequence continues at coordinate 20,960 of JADRCD010206500.1, forward strand.
CACTTATGCATGGGGAGGAAAGAAAGCTAAGTTCGTGATTTGGTTTCAAAGGACTGTCTGCTGACAGGCCTGGGGAATACGGGGAACTGAAGTATTCAATTGTTCTTACCTTGAGGCTGACACAGTTGGAACCCAGGTAATAGTTGTACACAATCCTAGAATTCTAACATGATCTTGGATCTTGGAATTTTGAGACATAGTCCAGCTTCTGAATATTGGTACAGTGGATGATGCTAAGATGATCTCTCTTGGATTAAAAAATGTCTCCTGACAACAGTGTTTGCCCCCTTGCAGTTTTGCCGAGGACTAGCTGAAGTCTCAAGATCCTTCTAGAACCCCACCTGGCCGAGTCTAACATACCTTATTTTCTACTTCCCATCTCATTACCAGGGTACTCTGCTGAAACTGATGACAGCTCTCAAGATTCCTGAGTTCATTAAGAAGTTAGTAGATTGCTATGAAGTATGAATGTGGAAAGGCAAGCCAAGCTAAGATACTTTCTGAAACCCAGGTGGCTTTAAAAGTAATTTCAAGTTTTACAGTATGTGGTGGTGGTGGTTATTCAACATAGGGCTTCATGCATGCTAGGCAAGAGCCCTACCACAGAGCCATGCTCTGACAATGCTTTACTTAATGACTTATTAAATAGCTCTCAGAGGACACAGTCTTTTTAAGCCCAAAGAGCTTTCCTACTAATTTGAGGCCAGTCCCTTAACTTTTCTGATATCTGTTCCTGTGTTTGTCAAACAGGAATAATAGTTTCTGTTCCAGTTCCAGGACTGTTAGCATAATGTGATGCTAAATAGAAAAGGAATTTTTAATGAAAAAGTTTATCTTAGCGTATATGGCAGAAGATGCTCGTGGAACCCATGTGACATGGGCACTCAGTTTCAGAGGGCTCCACTTTGAAAACTGTCCCAAATTTTAAATTTAATCTATATATATGTTAAGAGGGATTTATTTCTCAGAAAGTGATTTCTTTTTATCAGTTGCTCTGTGGGGTGTATTTATGCAGTATGGGAATTACATAGGCTGGGTGAAGTAGTTTGGGTAGCTACTAAATCTTCACTACATTTCTATTAATGGCTCAGTTTCTATTCTATAAGCTACTGGTAATACGTTGTATAAATAATGTTAAAAATTGCTTGGTATAACTCTGGCAAATATTTATTTTAAATACAAAATAGCTCAATTTTCTGTGATGAAAACACTAATTAATTCAACCACAAGAATATCACTTAATCTTTAGCGGAAAAACTAGCTAGTTTATAAGCCAAAATATTTGGTTTGATTGCTTGAGTGTCCAGCAGTAAATTTAGCTCTAATATAAATGGCAAAATCATGGTAATGACATTCCCCTCATCCTTCAGTTCTCTGGTAATTTGTTGCCCTCTACCACCAGCAGAGGGAGCCCCAAGAATTAAATCCTTTCAACACGGCCCTGCTAATGCTTTTGTGTTTACATATTTAGTTCATAATGGGAAATAAAAGCTCATCACAGATTAATGGAAAGTCATCATGCTTGGATTGAGCTGTCTATTAGCAGTTGATTCCAGACTCCTGATTATAAGCAGCTTCAATCCAGCAATACAGACTGCCTCCATGTACCCTATCAAAGTATCATATGCAAGCTTGCTCCGCCTAACAAAGTCCATTAATAATACAGCAAGGCACAGTTTAGGCCACAGGACATCACAGAGGGTACGTTCCTGAGAGGCTGTTTTTTTTTCTTTTTAAACTTTTATTGCATTATGATGAGGAAAGTTACATGATTTCAATTTATCTGAATTTGTTAACATTTAAAAACATATTTTAAGTAAATAGAATTAAATCACATTCTTGTTTCCCTTTTGTACCCCAACTCCTCCCAGAGACCCCCTCTTCAATACCTACAATATTTTTTTGTCATATTCCTTAAAATTTATAAAATATTATAATAATAAAAATGAGTATTATAAAAGTTGTTTGATATAAAACAATCAATTTAACAGTGTTACATAGATGCTTGTCTACAGGAATACTGCAAATACATACGTTTTTATCAGTATAAATTTCAAATAACTCCAAACATATTAACTGTATATTTCAAAAATAATACATCACTACTAGTATTTTCTTAAATGAACATAAATATATAAAGTCTTTTTGTTTGTTTGTTTTGTATTTAGTAGATTTTAAAATCTTGGCTCTTTCTGTGGTACAAGCCCAAAATAAGAACAATTTTTAGACATTGGATTTCATTGTAAGAAGGCTGTACTTCAATGACCCTCAAATCACCAAAGGATTTTACCTCCATCGTAGCTAAGCTGAGAGTTAATAGTTCTACTGTACCAAGAAATGAATTATAGGCACGACTTTTGGACACAGACTTCTCTTTTAAAGATTTATTTATTTATTTATTATATGTAAGTACACTGTAGCTGTCCTCCAACACCCCAGAAGAGGGCATCAGATCTCACCACAGATGGCTGTGAGCCACCATGTGGTTGCTGGGATTTGAACCCAGGACCTTGAGAGGCTGTTTTTTATCAAGTGTACCACAACAGCCTTCTGAACTGCTTCTGGTCCATGATATCACATCCACAGAACTGGGAAACACACCCTGATTATATAACCAACTAAACACAGCTATCCAAAGCTTACAATTTGTTTTAATATAAGAATATACTACAATAATCTGAGCACAAGATTATGAAGCTTCAACACAATTCGTAAAAAACTTTTGTTTTACCTTGGTTGCCTTTCCCATTTATATCTCATTGAAAAATAGAGAGAGGGTTCAACAGTGAGCAATGCCACTCACTTACAGAGCATGCTCCCACTGCCGTTTTTTCCTCCAATTAGCTTCAACAATGCAAAGAAATGCTTAGTTGTCACATACTGTGACTAAAGAAGGCTATTTAAACTGAGAAAGTAGAGTCACTGTATTTTGGTATTACACAGTAACTCACACCTTAACAAAGACACTGACAAAACCACTACCTATATAAATAACACACCCTTCGCACTTGGCATTAAGACATTTACAAGCATGTGTCTACCTTCCAGGCTCATGGAGTGGCTGGAAATCCAGCAATGGTGGATATTAAGGAATTCACTTCCACAAACATTCACTAAGTACCTGTTATACAAATGTGCTTAAGATAGCATACTTGCTCACAGCTGAGAGACTGAGGAGTGAAAGGAAGCAACGATTACAAAGCAATGTGGACCAGGCATAAATCAGGCGACAGACAATCCAGTGAGCATGAAGATAGCCGAGGTCGGGTACCAAACTTATCTTTGCAACTGTAGTCATATGTATTGAATTAATTAATTAATTAATTAACTAATTAATGGGTAGGGTGCATTAATTAATCATCCTCTTGGGAAAATACCTTAGTGTGTCCTCCTAAGTATCCTTTGCCTGAGACTCTAGTCCTCTTTGCTTAGTGCAAACAGTTCCTGGTCTAACTATGCTTCCCTCTTACACAGCATGGCCGCTAGGTCACATTATAATTGATGCTTGGTGACTTGCTATACCCTCGACTTTTTATTTGCTATTCTCTGTGCTGCTAAAACTTGGGTCATACAAGATGTGATCATAGCAAGAAGCATGGTGTAACAGGTGAAGACAGGCATTTGAGCCCCATCAATCTATTATCTCATTAACTCAACTCCCATTATTCCTATTACCAGGAAAGGGGTCTCATTCACAGAAAAACAGCTTGTTTCAAGGCAGAAATCATAAATGATAGGACTTAAATCTGAATGCAGGACTCTGTAATGCTAGATTCTTATCAGGAATGCCTGTGCTCTGATGTCTATTTAGACTGTTAAGAGGTGGTTTTAACCAGTAGTAAAACCCTGTTTTTGGAAAAGAGGACTGGCTTCTTCCAAGAATATTATAAATTGTTTTAATTTATTTAAGCTTTTAAAGTTATTTTTTGAACACAATAAAATATGTAGTTTACAACAATGCAAGTGAATCAGCCATTGATAATGCTTTCTAAGCAACACATTTCCTCTCAAACTAAGGAATTTGCTTGTTATTGTCAGAATAGCTCAAAATGCATTTGCCTGTGCTCAGCAGACCCCCAAAGACTTCCCAGCCGTGGGCTGTAGTGCAGTCTGCTGCAGGGTGCTTGGCGGCTTTGTTTCCCCGACTAGACTCATCAGCAGCTCCAGGTGGTAATAACTATCCAACTGATTTGCACATGTTAGAGAGAGAGAGAGAGAGAGAGAGAGAGAGAGAGAGAGAGAGAGAGATCTGCCTGAGGTCACCATGGAGATTCTTTTCCCCATTCTGGGCTTCATATCTGACCCGATATGCTTCTGGAAAATAATTATGCATGGCAGAAAGTTGCCATACAACAATCATGGTGTCCTGGGAATCTGTAGAATCTCTGATCAAATATGCTCTGTTGTGAAGAATAAATTGGAAAATGTGGTTTTCACCAATGTGTAGCACAGTGCAATTTATTTTTTGCCTTCTCTACTTCTCTGTTCACGTCATCATTAGAGATCCAATAAAGAAACTTATTTGCCAGTGTGGGGAATGTTAGCACCGGTGTTCAGCATTCAGCAGGAGTCCATGGATCTAGGGAACAAGCAGACCCAGAGTCTGCCCAAGTTAACTAGAGTAAAAGAGTGGAGACTTAGACGACATGCTGGACACTGTAATTCACCAAGCAGAAATTAGGAAGAAGGGTGTGAGAGGAAAAGTAGTTAGTTACTCTTTCTCCACCTTGGAGTCATCCCTAGTTGGCTTACTGGATAACTCTTCTTCACGCTTTCTTTTTAAATAAAAAAGATGATGTTATTAAGGGGAAATAAATGTGAGGATTTTTTTTTTAAAAGTTCCTACCACCTCCCAATACAGATGTGGTCACACTCTGTGCTTTCCAATGTAAGAATTACTATCCAGATGCTGCTACAGAGAGCTTTAAATGTGACTAGTTCAAACAGAGACATGCCGAAGTGCAAAATGCACAGCAGACCTCAGGAATTGTGAATAAAAATGTAAAATATCCCATTAAATTGTTATGTTAATTATAGGTGGAAAACTCAACTTTGTAAATATAGAGTTTAATAAAACACATTGTGAAAAGTGGCCTGCCATGATGGTGCATGCCTTTAATCTCAGTCCTTGAGAGGCAGAGACTGGTAAATCTCTATGAGTTTGAGCTCAGCTTGGTCTACAGATTTTTAATGAGTTCTGGGTTATCTAGAGTTACATGGTGAGACCCTGTGTCAAACAAAGCAGAAAAAGACAAAATGCACTGTGAAAATTAATTCCACCTATTTTTTTTATTACTTTAAAAAAACATGACTTCTATGAAATTTAAAGCTGTCAACTTCACATTATATTTCTATTGATTAGCACTATTCAGTCTTTCTCTTACAGGCATTCTTGTTCCTGGAGAACCAACTGTTTATTAATATCAGTGCAATTCTAAGAATTAGATCTCAATACAAAATATTTCTGAAAGGCAATTTGATGATAGCATATTTAGAGACTTAGAAGTGTCAAAACCTTTTATGCAAGAACTGCATTTCTAGTCATATATTCTTGTGTTTCTGTTTCCAGGTATTCATATTCAAGAGATGAAAACACATGTCTACATAGAAATTTGTTTACAAATATTTATGGCAACATCATTCATAAAAGGCAAAGTGTAGACAATTCAAATAAGTATCAACGGACAAACGGGTAAACAACATGTGGTATATTCACACAACAGAGATTTCCTGCTTATAGGAAGGAATAAACCACTAATATATGCTGCAATGTAGATGAGCCTGGAAAACGTACCAAGTAGAAGAAGCAAATTAAAAGTCCACACATGGTTCTATTCATATACAATATTCAGGACAAGGATATCTCTAGAAACAAAGTACATTATTGGTCACTTAGTTCTGGTGGTAGGAGAGCCTCAACTGAGGTGAGACATTGATAGCTAAAGGATACTAAGTTACTTTTCTGGGAAGTAACAATGTTGCAATGTTGACTATGGTGCTGGTGACATGTACTTGTGCATACCTGGGTAAACATTCACTTCTGTACTTTGAATGGGTTGATTATGCAGTGTGTGAACAGTATTCAATGAAGCTGTTAAAAATGATTACATTTCTGGGGCCAAAGTTAAGAAAATTGCCCCAAGTAAATGAGAAAACCCCCTTTGTGCATAAGGTACACATTTCAGCATTATGTATAGTAGCAAAAAATTAAAAACAACCTAAAGGGCCAAGTAGAGGTGTGACTAATAATTTATGATATGACCCCATCATGGAATGCAGGTATTAAAATAGTGCACTGTTAGCAAACTCTTGTAAGAGTTTATAGAAATATGAGGAAATTCCTGCTTTTTAATGGTTAAGTGAAAAAGTCACCCAACTGTGATACATATTATTTACCTAATACCATAATCATAAAAAAATGCCTGAAGAGAATCTGGAAGGAAATACTGGTCCCCAAACACTAGTGTTTGAGTTGTGTGTTATGCGAGGGAGGGAACTCTTCATAGTTTTCTTTATTTTCCATAATTAATGGATCTTAATAAAATATTTCACTAGTAAGTCTCATTTGTGTATGTGCATGGATTGGTGTGTGTGTGTGTGTGTGTGTGTGTGTGTGTGTGTGTGTGTGTGTGGTGTATGAGCATGGTATGGACAAAGGCCACTCTCTTCCTTATTCTTTTGAGACAGACAGGAGCCTTCATTGACACTGGAGTAGGCCAGTGGCCAGCAAGCCCCAGAGACCCACAAAACTGGGATTATAGGTGTCAGAGGCCATGACTGGCTTTTGTCTTGGGTGCAGGAATCTGAGTTGACATTCTTCCTCATGTTTGGGTAGTAAGCACTATTCCCATTGAGCCATCTCTCCAGCTCTTCTATTTTTTTAGAGTCTGTTTCATATTTTAATTTGTCAATTATATATATGTACACACACACACACACACACACACACACAATTTGAAAAGAACAATTTTTGTTTGAAAACCTCTAACCCTATAGCCAACCAAGACATTAAGTGAAATGTCTTACCATTGAGCATGCTGTTTTGTTTGTTCACATGAAGGTAATTTGCCAGATTGAAATGGTAATTAAGTTATCTGAAAAAAAAAAAAGGCTCACTATCGACTAACTGATTTTATATTGTTGGTTGACACTATCATTCCCAAATTCTAATAATTTCCAGCTTTTCTAAAATCATCCTTTCTTTGTGCACCTAAGTCAGAAAACATGAGCTGTTCCTTAACTAAGTGAGTCTCTGCCTCTGCCGGTAATTGCCCCTGTGAAGGCAGCGTTCGTTAGCTTGTCTCCTTCCTTATGGAGAGCTTTCCCGGGACCCACTTCTCTCCTTCTCCTTCAGGCTCTCCTTTGCTGTCTCCTCATTATCCAAGCCAGGTTTTCTTCTCCTCTCCACAGTCTGAGTGGAACTGGTCTGATTTTAGAGATACAGCTCTCCAGAATATCTGTTCTCACCAAACCCTGTCAACCTCTCTGCGGTCAGACTTGGGAGGACCAGCGTTTCCTCTGCCCTTGGGAGGCAGGGTGGGAAGTTGCCTCCACACTCTGTAACTCAATTGCTCTTAACACTCGAATCTATCATCAGGTCCAACGGGCAACCCAATTTTTGCTAGAGTTTTCTTAGATTCTGGCAGAGAGAGTTTCTGTCACTCTAGGCTGGGGATGGTACGGGGTTGGGGACTGGTTTACTGATCTCATTCTCTGCTCAAGTTTCCCTGGCTGATCTGTTGTTGGAGGGGCGGGCAGGACTTGGTATCCAGCGTTTTCTTCCCCTTCTGCTGCTGGCCAGGAATTGCTCACACCATGTAGAGACTCTCAGACTTTTCTCAGGATAGAATTTTATGGAAAGACCTGGCTCCAATCCCTTATTTATTGATGATGAAACCAAGGCCCCAGGGCACTAAAGCAGTCACACATTTGGTTATTCTGTGGAACCAGAACTAGAATTTAGACCTTCTAACTGAGTTGCTTAAACTTTTCTTGCTGTTTCGTGCTTCTACTGCCTAAAACTTTCAGAACATTTTTTTCTAAGTTTTACTTTATGGGCATGTGTGAGAATGTGTGCATGTACATTTGTGGACTTTTGTGTGTGTGTGTGTGTGTGCGTGCGTGTGCGTGTGTGTGTGTGTGTGTGCGTGTGCGTGTGCGTGTGCGTGTGTGTGTGTGTGTGTGTGTGTGTATCTGAGAAGTTCAGAAAGTTTAGGCATTTGTGAGTGAGAAACAGGATCCTGCTTCTTTGAAAGAGCCACTAGCTTTAACTGTGGAGCCATCTTCCAGTCTCCCGAACTGATTTTATTGTATCTTTTTCACTAAAGCCCCTTAAGAATGTTGTACATTTAAGATTTTTTTAAAAGTCCTTTAACCATCACATTAAATATTCCTTTGTATCTGATAGGATGAGAAGCTATCCTAATTCAGCTGGAACTGAGGAGTTTCCTAGAATACATGATTTTCGGACTTGAAGGAGACTCATGGTCACCCACGGTCACCCATTGTCACCCTACTGTTCTGATTACCATGGCAGGCAGCATTGTGAAAAACCCATTCCCATGTCCATTTTACAGACTAAGAAAACTGAGGCTCACAGGGGCAAAACTATTTGTGCAAAAACCTGCTTGTAAGTGGCAGAATCCAGATGACAGCGTAGACGAGTAAGCGTAAAAGCATAAATCCAGATGGAAGCGTAGTATGTGAAGGCGTAGACACAGCTCATTATCTTCCTGCTACAGTGTGGGGGTATAGTTGCTTTAGAGCTGTTAAGATCTGAGCAGGGAAAGATAACCCCAGGAAATACTTAGTTTAAAAATTGATTTATTATAGGCTAGTTTCTTTGAGGTATTGCTAATTTGCATGATTGACACATAAGGAGAAGAAAAGCAGCTGTTGAAAATGCATAAATTATTTAGCAGTGATAATGAACCAGGTAAAATTTAAATCATGTAATCCCAGTTCATTTAGTCTTCCCTTCCTAGAAAGGAGGGCTGGGGCTGGGAAAGGAGGGAGACAGTATGACATTTACTTATATATCTGGAAAGAAATGAATGCTGTTAATTTTACCAAGTAGGTTTGAATCAATGAAAACACATTATTGCATTAAAGAAACATTAGGGGACTGGAGAGATGGTTCAGTAGTTAAGAGTACTGGCTGCTCTTCCCTCGGACCAGAGTTTGACTCTCAGTACCACAGGGCAGCTCATAACCATCTGTGACTCCAGTTCCAGGGATCCAATACTGTCTTTTGGCTCCTGTGATGCATGGTGCACAGACATACATGCAGGCAACACACACACACACACACACACACTAAAATAAAATAAAAAACCCATCAGCAGTAGACTGTTGATGGCTTAGTTGTTTGCAACATTGTTCTTAAAAGGTTTGACTTGAGTCAAACCCTTCAGAAGAACTTGTTGAAATCAATTTATTGATTCATTCTTTTATTTCTTTGGGAGGAAGGCAGTGATCATAATTAAACAGCTTAAAGCTAATGCTTGAATTTCAGTTTCATAGTGAGTAATACATTGATATAGATAAGAACAGAAAGCATAAAACCCATACAACAAAAGGTCCCTTTTCCATCCTCACACGCAGCACAGAGTTCCTCCCAGCAACACAACCTTCCACCATTATCCATTCCCATATGTTCTTTCAGAGACAATTAAGCATATGTAAGCGGACACAAATTGATATTCATCCTTGTTCTACCAAAGTGGTGAGTTAAGGACAATTTTCTGTACATGGATTTTTAAAAAAAAAATTAATAGCATACCTGGGTGCTGTTTTAAAGTTGTACATAAAGAGTTCCTCGTTCTTTTTTACAGTCTTATAGTGAATTGAATTCCATGGCATTCAACTTTCTCGTGTTGATAGTAATTATAGTACTTAAACAATGCTTAAGTTAACTTTCTGAATAAATAATACAATAATACAAATAATAATAAATAAATAAAGGTTTAAAAATCATTTTTTTAAGGGCTGGAAAGATGCCTCAGTGGCTAAGAGTGCTTGCTGCTCAATCATGAGGACCTCTACTCAGATCCTAGCACCCACAGGGGTGCCTTACAATGGCTGATAACCCCAGCCCCTAGGAATTGCATACCCCCTTTTCACCTCCATAGTCATATACGCACATACATAGACACACACATAAGTAAAATAAATATTAAAAATTACATGTATGCATATATACATACTCACTCATTTAGGCCTCTTGCCCTCATTGCTGTCAGCCATCTACCTACCATTCATAGTTTCAGATAAAAAAGTTGAAACCAGCTTTAAATATAGCCCTTAGAGGATCCTTATGAAAATAAGTAGAAACAAATGTCTATCCTTAATTTTCTTCCTTTTAAACACTAAAGTAACCTATGATGCACACTAATGTTCTGACCAGTCTGGAAGAAAGACTATGGCTTTATGCTAAGTCATCACTACTTCATCCTTTCTTTCTTGAGAATTTTCCAGCAGAAGGTTAAAGAGCCACTCACTTTTGCTATTCAGCACATGGCAGAAGCATTTTACTTTAAGCACCATAAATAGTCTCTCTGAATATTATTGAAATGCTGTTGCTACCACAATGAGGAATTACAGAAAACACTCCTGCAATTATTACATTACTCTTCTCCACTGACTGAACTGTTGCAGACAATACATGATGTGAGCTTTCGGAGAATGCCTCATGATACCTGGGGATTTGCTTTTAATCTTTTTTCTCTCCCCTTTTGGGTGTGTAGAGAATGAGGTTTCAAGTGTTCATTGATTTTTAAAGTGTTCCATGACCAGGTCCAAAATGATCATTCTCAATGATCCATAATGAATAACTTCAAAAGCTAGAGCTTTCCATCACTGAATGACACAGAATACAAACCTCCTCTCAGATCGGTTTCGATGGAAACAATTTGCATATCCTATGGAATACCATAAAATCCATCCTGTGCAAGAGACATTATTAGAAGCCTTTTATTAAAAAAGCTAAACATAAATTATGGTAAAGAGACTTTGGCTGTAAGATAGCTTAAATGGAAGCAATCTAGTAGGAGGGAAATTAATCTACTTTCCTAAAATAGAGGCATGTTTTCCAGTAAAAACAGAACAGGATCTTGTTGCTTTAAAGAAGTCTTTAGCTTCAATGTATGCAATGCTAAGAGTAGCCAGTACCAAAGGGCTTGGCAGCACAAAGTAAACGGGGGAATATAGGAATAAAGCAGTAATGTTCTTGTGTTTCCGGTGAGAATGTACTTCTGGGAGTCTAAATGTTTTTACTAAAGAGATGTTAAGATTTCCCACCTAATTTTCAAAGAATAAAGATTCAGACTTTAGAGACAGTGTGACATTCTGGTTCCTAAAGGTCAGGTGGGGGTGGTGAGGATTGGGTTTGGAGGTGTCCAACACAGGATTGAGTTCCAGACCCCCAAGTTTTTTGATTCTAGGGAATTCCCTGAGCCTTAGCTTTCTCCTCCATCGTGTGGAATGGCCTAGTGCCTCCCAACCCCCGCCCCCGCCTCTTTCTTTCTGAAGCTCAGGTTGGCCTGAAGCTTGTGACAATCCTCCTGCCTCAGCTTCCAGAATGCCGTATTGACAGGTATACACTTAGCTCCAAGCTCTTGTAGGTTAGTAGCATTAAAGAGCCTAGTCAGTATGCTAGACCTAAAGCTTCTGATTCTAAACTCTAATTGGCCCCATCCTTAAGGAGAGTTTTGGAAATCACACTGGGGTGTCAGAATGAGCCTGTGTCCTGGGAGGTCTTTGGGAGTATCTGGTTTTGTTAGTGCTAGATTGATAACAGGTGGAGAAAATGTCAGCAACCTCTTGAAAGTTTCCTCCACCCCACCTCCTTTCTATCTCACTGTGATAGAGACGGTGATAGGATCAGCCTTCTAGGCTGTTCCTCCTCAAAGCACAGGACTGTGTAGAGTATTTCTTCTGCCTCTGCCATGTAAAGATCACACTGTGGTTTGATGTGAATTCAATATTATTTGCTAAAACTCCTCTTTTTTGTCTAATCATATTCTTCTGGGCACCCAGAAAAGATGGTGAGAAATTGATGACTGGCCCATAGTAATGTAAAAGGACGTTTGCTGTGGCTGAGTCCCACATGAAACAGTTAGACAGCAACAGATCAGGCTTTTTTTTTTTTTTTTTTTTTTTTTTGCATGCAATAAAGCATATAGAAAACAGGGTAAATAAATAAAAGCTGCATTCTGACTAGTTCATTTATTACAAAGAATCCATCAAAAACATCTACAATACATACAGTATTGTATTGCAATTACAATACAGGATTGCAACAGTATTCAGGCTGTGCCCTCCAGAAAAGGTTAAAGAAAGCTGAGGCTATAACTTAGAAATGATAATATACTGATTCAGTGGAAAGTTTCAGGTCATGGCTCATCATAAAAACACCCCACATGATGTCCAAATAAAAGTCCAAAATGGACAATACATAAATAAATACAGGTCTGTGTTTTTCTTGCATAGATAATCTTTAATCTTTGGGGGTGGAACACTTTTATTCAGTATTCATGTTGGCAGATATTAGGTAGTTAATATGCTTGATGAATAAATGAATGAATTAATGAATTGGAATAATTTCAGTCTCAAAAAACTCTTGACAAATCACATTTACAATATTTCTAATGTGATAATAGCGAGACTCAGATTTATATCCCGAATGTTAAGTGTCTCATGGTTGAGTGATAAATCTAAAAATATGAGCAAAGAATCCCTCAGTATTTTAGGAAGAAACCATAAATGTCATTCATAAATTTGCTGGCTATGTAAAAATGCAGGTTTTTGATTAAATATGTAAGAAGAGATACATCTCATGGCCACACTACAATTAGTTACTGACTTGTGACCAAGGCTAATGAGTTAATGTGACATCAGTAATATGTAAACAAACAAACAAACAAACATAAGTTAGCATTCTGAGTAAATATGATGAGGTCAGAAAACATAACTAACCTCTTTTATTTTAATTTTGCTATTTTCTCATTTAGGAGCGCAACTAAAAACTATACTGTCGGGTTATATGATTGGCTTGTTTAGTTCGTGGAGATCTTATAAAGTAATATTTTATTCAGAGTGATTCTTGAAAGTGATTTGAAATTAAACCTTTTCCTTGCACCTGTAGAGATGTGTCAGTGATGGATTGGCGGCATGATGACGGCCTTACAAAGCACATTTCCTTCATCATCTTCAAGGTCACTCAGATTTATGATCTAATCACCCATGGCTCCTTAACAGGATGCATTTGAATCTGATTAAAAGGAAAAACAAATAGCTGTATAGATTTATTAATAAAATGTGCATGACCTTTTCACATTTCTGCCTCTTTCAACATATTACCAGTTTAAATCAGAAAGGGAATTTTGGGGGGTTTAATCTTCAGAGTGGCTACAGAGTTCCCACCAACCTCTTCGTGTGTATGTGCATCGTGGAGGGCTATCTCTTTCCTCCCCTCGTTCCCTTTGGGGTTTAATTACTTCACCTACATCCTAATTCAGGTAACTCGTAAAACTTCGCCTTTGTTGTAGGTCCAACAGCTGTCTTATGTCAGTAGCAAGTAAAATGTTCACAACGCACCGGAATGCTGCAAGACGGTTTATAGCGTTGCAATAAAAGGTAAATTGAATTTACAAAGATGCATTTGTCACTGATTAAAAACTTACAAAGTTAATTGGAAACACTGTGGAGGTGTTACCACACAACTCGAGGTGTAATGGGTGGTTCTAATTCAGCCTGGAGGTGAGTTGCGGGTCCCATTATAGTCTCACACAGTAAGATACTCAGCATCACAGTCCAATTTAAGTAGCAAAGCAACACAGTAAAGATCTCAATTTTTTTTTAAAAATACGAGGTGAGTGTAAATTTACTCACGATTATTCTTGTAAATGGCTCCAAGAAAAAGCCCTCAGTGTCACAGAAATACTGAGCATGCTAATCACAGTTTCCCCCTAGAAAACACATTGAAGGGGTTTTATTTCTCCCATCTACAGCATTTCTTGTTTTCTTGATGTTTATATTGGCAGGACCATGACTAAAGCCAATGAGTTGAGAAGGCAAAAGCAAGGCTCAAACGGCCAGCCATCTGAAGTCAGCAAGACCTTCCCGAGGGACCTGGCGAATTATCTCCACATAATTCACTTAACCTTTGCCATTTGGGGACTTGGGAAACTGAACATATTTCCAAACCTGAGGCTTTTAATTGCTGGTTTTAGTGTCACTAGTCCAGCTCAGTTGGCGAGACGATGATTGAAAAACAGTACTCTGCGGCTTTTCACCTCTGGCGTGCATCCTGGACGTAATTAAGTCGGCGGCCTGGGATGGTCTTCAGATTTCTGCAGACACACACCGTTAAGGCCAGAATGATGGCCCCCATATGAACATTCTGTGCGTGTGCCTTGAGTTGACTAGAGAATTTTTAAATTTTAGGCGAGGTGTATGCTGAGATGGAGAGACAAGGACAAGATCATTATACTGGGTCATATCAATAACCATTGTTATATTATCGCAGGGTCGTGGACGTTTGCACAGGTTGTCTTAGAGACTGAATGTTTACATTCAAATCTCATGTCCTGGATGTTATACATACTTTATTTCTATATATCTTATCCTTTAAACGTCCAGTACCCTAACACTGTTTGGCTACATTGACTGGCATCCAGCTTTAGAATTTCTCCTTTCTGCACCTCTCCAGCTCTGGGATCACAGCTTGCCGACACCATACCTGACTTTATACAAAGAGTATTGTGGATCCAAACTCAGTACCTTCCACAGCCTCCTATATTTCTGGAATTCTAGGTCCACAATGCTAAGAGTAGTTTTTATTTTGAACTCAGGACACTAGGTAACACGGTTCTTCATCTGTTGAGGCATCTTGCTGGCTCAAACATATATATATATTTGTGTATATATATACACATATATATACACATACATACATATATACACATATATACATATATATATATATGTACATATATACATATATAAAGGTAGGATTTTTGAGTGTTTGTTGTGTTTGATCCACATAAAAACAATAGAATGTGTTAGGGTTGTCCCCACTGTATGTTTGAGGAAGCTGAGTCCCGGACGTTACCTAAGAAGGTGCTGGAGTCAGGATACCCCATTACCAAACACCTTTTCTGCTGTCTAGCCTACCCCTACTGCACCTGTCTGTCAAAACACTACTTTAAATATGCAGAGGTCATGCATTTACTTGAACTTTTATAATGCTTACCCAGGTCAGGGGAACAAACGGATACCTGTAAGTTGTTAGGTAGTAGGACCTAAGATCAAGCTCCTGTCATGCCAAGTTCATTTAAGGGTTGGTGTGGCTCAATGGAAGGGTCACAGAATTTGGTATTTGGATCCTAGATCCTTCTCTGACAGATTTCTACTGACCAGAATAAGTCAACTTCTTGAGATCTAACTTTACCCACAAAATGGAAACAATACACCCTAGAAGAATTATTGTGAGCTTAAGTGATGCAGCTGGGGATAGAGATTAGGGGGGTGGTAAAGTGCTATTTAAATGGTACCTATTTTTTTTTTTAAACTTCTTCTGTAATAGCATTTTCAAGATTTTCACTAGACTCCCCCGTTAAATAATTCCACCTACAAGAAGCCTAAGAAACTTCTTGGGAGAAACTTGGATAGAGCAATGAAGATACAGGGTCAGATTCCAGTTTTTGGAGGGCCATTCCCTATCATAGGACTGTCCCACCGTGATCAGGAAACTTTCCCACGGTAATATTGTGGCTGGCTAAAGGAATCCATCACCACACAGCCGGAGGGCATCTAGGAGATGGGGAGGGGCAATTTCAAGTTAAAAAGGTAGATGATGCCATTTTATTAGAATAGTTGAAAAAACCCAAGTGCAGCTTCCCAGGCAGGGGCAGCAGAGGATATGGTTGGTTGTTATTGTGCACCTTGAGGTGTGTGAGGCATTCCCGTTAGAACCCCCCCCCCCCCCCCCCCCCCCCCCCCCCACATCACACCAGCAGGGAGCTCCTCCTCCCCGTAATTTCTTCCACTTTTTATCCAGCTGCCTTTCCTTTCATCTTGTGTCTGTGGCTTATTGAATCTTATAAGGTCTTTTTGTGTTTAAGACAGTCTCTGTAGTCATGCTGTTCACACAGTAATTACAGCAGCAACCAACATCCATTATTACATTTACAAGACACCAACTGTCCACTGGTGCCAATTCTTGGCACCCACTCTTAATGAGACAGGAGGAGAATCTGAATGGTTTCCAGCTCTCGATAGTTTTAAAAAAATAACTTTTGAACCCTAACTGCTTTTCCCCATCAAGATTTTAGTAAGAGAATGGTGATGTTATCAAATGGGCAAAAATTAGAATGAAATTCATGAATGTCATGGTCAATTCTCAAAATCTCTGTTTTGTTTTGTTTTGTTTTGAGACCAACCACCCTATAAAGCACAGATTACTGTTCTCCTATTCCTTTTTATGAGAAACCAAATTACGGTTTTAGATTTGGGGACTCATCTGAGCTCAGAGGAAGCTGGTCAGGGTGGCACCTGGGATTTAAGCGACAAATCCATTTATAGAAATGTTCCCAGGGATGTCTCTGCCACAAAAGATAATGAGCCTCAAAGGAAAATGACAAGGAGATATTCTCATTTTGAACTTAAGGAAGGAACATCACTTTCCATGAACAAAATCAAATTTATTCATGGAAATGTGTAAAAATAAGTACAAAATAATTTTATTTGTTAAAGGCGTGCATCTCAACAAATCCTCATCTTTGAGAGGATGATGAAGTAAAGGAAATGTAAAATAAAATATGATTTGAGAGAAAAGTCAGAGCATCAAAAATAATAAAATAATGCGAGTTAATTTGCCTTTGTTTCTATATGTGCTACTTCTAATCCACTCTAGCTCAGGCGATTAATTTAAGCCAAGATCCAAGAGATTTCAAGACTTGATTTACTTCATAATAATATTTTAAGTTATAATACTCCTTTTTTTGACCATGCACTGAAACAAATTGTAAACAAATAAACCTGAATTTCTCATTACGTTTTAGAAGGCATCGGTAATAGGGCACATTAGCTACATTGTGCTATCTCTCTGCAGAAGAGCTGAGCAAGTAAGAGGATAGTGAGAAAGTTGTATTTCAGAGTCAGGCCTGTTTTTTAACCACTGGATGCTGTAGGATTGATTAACCTTCTCACTCACATGACTGAATCTTTGTAGGTAAACAATACAGAATTACTCTTGACATCAGAAAGAAGAGTAGAGATGCCAGTAAGTGTGAGCAGCTACACACTTGTGCAGTTTTACAGCATCTCTCATTTGGGTCTTGCTCGTTTTAAAAGTGGGCATGCCAAAGAGAGAGGATTGGGTAGGAGGGGAAGCTATACTAGTCAGTGAATGCCCTATTGGCAGCTTGAGATTGGCTGTAGAAAGGGTGTTTACACTTTGGAGACTAGCAAAAGTGACAGGCGAGGTCCCCTTTAGTTCTTGGGAGCTATTGGTTGAAGACTCCACAGCATACCTCTGGTGCTCACAGACTCTTGAATAAAGAGTTCTCTGGTCCACTGAGTTTTGGAAACACAGATTAGACAACCCAACACCCCTTCCTCCCCTTTCTCTTGCTCTCTGCTTTGTCCTTTCTCATTTCTTCCTTATTGTTTCTCTCTTGTCACGACAAGAACCTCCTAGGGAGAGGTATATGACCTCTCAATACAACACTTAATACATAAGTTCTTAGGATGTGCATACATATCTCTAGTCCTTAAAGTCTGATCTTTGCTATGACTTCTCTCTCCCTTTTTCCCCTCTACTTTCTCTGAGATCTATTTTTCATTTGTTGTAAAGCAGTATGTGATACTTTCTTTATAAAATATTATTTTGCATAAGACAAAAGAGCATAAACATACACAGTAAAACTGCAGGTCCCCTCCCTACTGTTTTTTTTCCCCCAAAGGCAGATCTTCCCATATTTTAGGTAATAATGTGTACTTAAACTTCCAAAAAGGTTCCAGACTCTTTTGGAACACAAACACGGGTCTGGCAAGCATCAATTGACATGTAAAGTTCATGACTATTCTCTAGAGCAGTGGTTCTCAACCTTTCTAGTGCTGTGAACATTTAATACAGTTCCTAATGTTTGTGGTGACTTCCAACCATAAAAGCATTTTCTTTGCTACTTCGTAATTGTAATTTTGTTACTGTTATAAATTGTAACATAAATATCTGTGTTTTCGAAAGGTCTTAGGCAACCCCCTTGAAATGGTCGATTGACCCCCTAAGGGTTGAACCCTCAGGTTGAGAACTGCTGTTTTAGAGGCTGCTTTCCAGAAGAGTGGATTAAAAGATTTCTAAGGAAAATGTGGAGTTATAAAATTATACTAAGTATGTGCTTCTAGAGATGGCCATTATTTCAGATGTAGGTCACATCACATCATGTACAGAGACTCAGTTTTGGGGACAAGCTTGTGAATTAAAAACAAATGATTCTGTTAGGTTACTTCTAGCATCATAAAGACTCCCATTGTTTTCAAGTAGTGAGCCACTCAAATCTCTTTTGATGAGTATCTAGACATACATAGGTATAGACGATTTTTTTTGACATTTCAGAAAATGTAACGCTGTTGGTCAAACACTGAATGTTCCAGAAATGAAGCTTTTATGTCACATCTTCTGAAGTGGAAAATCAATAGCAATGCTCACTAAGAATTAGTGATATTTAAGGGTACACACACAGATAGATTGCCAACTGATGCAGTTTTAAAGTTCCCAGAAGAAAGTTGGAACCAACCTGTGAATTCTATTTAAAACTCAGCTTTTGCTTCAACTGTCCCTGCTTATTGATTTCAATCATTTTTATGGTACATTAGCAGGTTTATGTCCAATGCTTCAACTAGTGTTAAAGGAATATTTGATGAGACTAATTCCTTTTTAAACACAGTTTGTCCAATTGGCCCCTTTGGTTTATTGTCAGAGAATTTTAAAGGTGAACTACCGAGAGCCAGGTTACAGAAAACAGTTCAGACATACGCAGTTTATTTTTTGGAGATAGATGATCTCAGTAGGAATAATAATATAGAGGTAGCAGTCCTCCTTTCAAGGCTTAGACTGGAGATCTTGCTAGCGCTACTTACGTTGTGTGTTGTGATAATTGCTGTTAAAAGAAGGTATTGATGTTAAGAGACTAACGCAAAGCATAAAGCCAAGGGAGATGACAACATTATTTGAAGGAGTTGAAGGAATTACTGAACCCTTATTCCAGGACACATGGATAAATCTTAAAGATGGCCTTTTTAAAACTCACCCTGTGTCTTATTGAAGTCTGCAATAAAAAAACTCAGTCTGGTCTCAATGTGCTAAATGCTACTGCTGAGAGGGTGTTAGACAGAGAGAAGCCAGTGGTGAGCTGTAAGTGACACAAGCATGGGACTGTTAACGATTAACCTTTTTCTCCTTCTCAGAGTTCACAGAATTCCTGCGGGATTTGGTCCACAGGAAACTAGACTTAGCTTTTTTCTTTCCTTTTCTTCTTTCTTCTTCTTTTGGTGAGGAGCAAATGCCTTTTGCAGAAAACACTGTCTGCTGACCAAATTAAAGATAAAGTGGAGAATAACTTGTGTGATATCACCACCCACTGGGGAGTTCACTGGTGAAAGCAGCTGGCATAGCGGAAGGCTGGGGGAACCAAGTTGAGAGCACAAGCTATGAATAAAGCAGAAATCCAACTCATAGCGAACAGAGCAAATAAAGATGTTGCCAACCGGCTCCTGTCAGGAGCCAGGATAAGCTATAGTGGTTTCCAAATTATGTCCAAATATTCCTAAAGGACAGATGACAATTCCTCACTTCTTTTGAGGATGGTACAATACATGAAATGCCAGTGACTCTGTGTCATGGAAACTTCCATTCTTCCTCCCCATTTTGCTCAAAAAACAAATAACCCCAGCAGACGGAAAATGGTTTCTACTATAAAAGTAGAATTCTGTTTAGGGGAAAAAAAAACAATAAAAGCTGAAATGAGCTGAATTCCTGTGAGCAGTAAGTGAAAGTTATTCTTTGAAGATTCCACTGAATTTTGTCAAATAAAATAGGCAAACTATACATTTATTGAGTGAATAGTAAGCAAGCAAGTACATGGGTTAGTTTTTGGGATGGAGATGGGTAGAGAAGTCAATGAGCAAGCTGAGAAATTCAACACTTTAACACTTTAAAATTTTATAACATTTATAAATTCGATTTGAAAAGCAAATTAATATTGGTATTCTTTTTTTATTTTGCATAGGATGCTTATGCATTTGTGTGTTATCCTTGCCCAGGTGCTATGCTATTTTTTTCTGTACTGTTCCAATTCTAGTGAACGTGCTGCTGAAGAGGATATGGTATGGTTATTTCTTATAATAAACATTATTTGGGTAATACAATCTTACTGTATAGTGCCCACTATTCCCAGGCTTTTGCTGTAGTGGTTAATTGGTTACACATGAAGCACCAGCCCAAGAGATCTCTGGATTTGTGAATGAGAGACACTTATGTCAGCTAATTTTGATATGCCTTGACTAGCTCAGCGGCTGGGCATTTCTAATTTTCCCTACAGCTAGCATATATTCTCCCCTCTAACTTTCCAAGTCAATTTTTTTTTTTTGAGACAGGGTTTCTCTGTGTAGCCCTGGCTGTCCTAGAACTCACTCTGTAGACCAGGCTGGCCTCGAACTCAGAAATCCGCCTGCCTCTGCCTCCCAAGTGCTGGGATTTACTGCCCGGTACAAGTCAATTTGTTATATCAACATTTCATCTCTGCTACCCCAGACCCTAGGGCTACTTTCCTGGATTCTTACATGCTCAGAGTTAGGAGTGTGGGGGGTGCAGGGGGTAGGCTTTAAGTTTCATCTTTCTCCATCCCTGTCATGACGATTCCCTCCTCTCTCCTCTCTCTAGGGTTCTTGCCTGCATAATCTAAAATTCCCACCCCATTTTGCTGCCCAGCCAATGGCTGTATGGCAAATTTTCATTATTCATCAAAGCCACCTGGGGCAGGGACCCTCAGGTCTGGAAGCTCCTTTTTTTTGGGGGGGGGGAGCCGGAATAAGACAAAGCATTAGAACCACTTTAAAACATCTCACCTTTTCTGTCCAAATTTTTTCAAAAAGGCTCTTCTCTCAGATACAAATTGAGTATAACCATAACAATTATGTAAATTATAAAATATGATATACAATTAACATCTAGTCTATCATATTTGTCAATTAGATAAAGTACTCTACTATTTATCCTGACTTAAAGAGTTTATAATTTTATGTTTTGATATTAACTTGTATTATCATCTGAAAATCATCTTTCTGCATCATCTTCCTCAATGTTAAACAACTTAAGTTTGATTATGAGGCTATAATTAGCCTTAGTCAAGGCATACCAAAATTAGCTGCTATATACGTGTCTCTCATTCATAAATCCAGAGAGCTCTTGGGCTTGACTCATAGATGAGAGTCTACTAATGTTATAGAGTGCTAGAGAAATGGAGCTTCCAGGAAAGTGGTTATCCCAACGTTTTGAAGGGGATATTCCTTAGTCTGCGGCTGTGAAAGTCACACTTATCCCTCCATCTCTCCATGGATACCATTTCTCCAGGTTTCACTTTCTATTTGCAACCCTATTTCCTTTAGTATCTGTGAGACTCTGGTACTCAAGCCAAGTGGCTGTTCACTGACCTACCAGATCACTTTCAATGGTGGGAAGCCTGTATTCACAGCCAGCTTCATTTCCAGTAGAAGAGCTGAGAATGGCACCCCTGACTGAACCTCACTCTTCCTTCCTGGGAGCTTGGGCTTGGCTCTTGGTTCCCTTCAGGGTATTTAGCTCTTCTCTAAGGGCACTTTGGGTTCTGTGTTTCTTGGTATTTACGGCTTGATGATCTTGTGTATTAACACAGAATATGTAACATTCCTTTTAAAGATCTGGTATTTGATGGTCCAGATGAGCAGTGAGGTACCTCTGAGCAGGTTGCCTTGGCCAACAGCAGATGTGGGTGGTGCCTGTGCCCGGGCTCCTGCAGAGATGATGTTTTCCTGTGTTAACTTTTCTAGGAGCAGGGGCGGTAGGGCTTGTCTGTAGTCTGGTTCATGCACTAAAAAGACTACGATGCCTTCTTCCCCCAATTTGGTATGTACTTTAAAAATCAACATATTTCTTCAGCATGAAACAAAAAAAAATTTTAAACAGCCACTAAAACAATATCACAAGGTGCTTTTTAAAAGTTTTTGTTTGTTTGTTTTTTTATATCTAAGTTTTCCTGGTTGTAGAGTTTTGGATATGTTCAGGGAAGCCTAAATTTGGTTCCTTGTTACTCTACTTATGTATTTGGGTCTTTACACTGGCATTGGATGTGAGTTTTAAGTTCTCAATTTTTAAACAAATGCTAACTGTGGTTCTGTCACTCTAGTGTGCAAAACTGCGAGTCTAAAGCCTCCACCCACGCACCCACCTGTAGCTACGAAACAATCCCACTAAGCTCTCCAGCCTCTCCTCGGGTGTCCGTGCTCTGTGGAGTTTGCCAGTCACTTTTAGCCAGTCAATTAGCTGTAATTCCACAGGGCTCCCTCCGAGACCACCCTGGATGCCACTGAACTCCCTACTTCTCTCTTAGCTCAAACCACCCGTTTCTACAACGTTCTTTCGTGTAACTCACAGATTTTGAGATACCCTTTGGCTCTTTCTCTTCCTTTCGCCCAGCAGTCACCAACAGACTCCTACCCTTTATACTTCTTCAGCTCACTTGCTTGTTTGGTAAGTAATGGCCACGTCCTCTTTGAACACTGGGCACACTGTTCAGGACTACAGTGCTACTGGCTCTGCTCTCATGGAGCCTCTGAGGACAAGGATAATTAAGGTCTTTCTTGCACCTTCTTCCACTCTATTCCCTTAGTTGCCAGTCCTGTGGCTCTGCTGTTCTCTCTGGTGCTGATGTTGGTTTTTAATCCACTTTACATATGGGGTTGTCAGACTTCCTGAAATGCAAAGATGATCATGTCATTTTTTTGGCTCAAAACCCTTCAGTAGCTCCCTGCTCTCCATTGTGAGGCAGCCTGTTGAGGGGCATTGGTTGGATACTGACCCAGCAGCTTCAAGACTGGTCCTACTAGGAGAATTAGGTATGATTCTACCTCTGGATCTCTCTGGGATTCACCAAACTAGAGCATCTTTCTGGATGCTTGCTTCCTTGTCAGTGAATGGTTCGGGTTGGTGAGCATAGTGAACTTTAAACATCTTTTCTCCCTTTATTCTCTACTGTCCTTGTTCTGTCTTCTGCACTCTGCCCCTTTTCAGACTCAGGGAGTTTAAACTCTGGGGATACCATTTAGCATACATTTTTCTAGAGAGTTCTCCTCCCCTCATTCCTATGAAGTTGGGAAAGGTCTTTTGATTTATCCCCTAGGAACAGATGGCCCAACACTTCTCTGTTGTCTAATCTCTTGGTGTGGAGTCAATCACCAGGGTAGCCATTAGCTACTGCCCACACTGGCACCTGTTGAAGTTCGGCACAGGTGGTCAGAAGGGAGAACCAGGGCAGCCCAGGATGACTGCTGCTTCGTGGTGAGACTTCAAGCACAGACTTGTCCTCTGTTGCACAGTGAACATTAGGGCAGAAATTAAGTAATTTCTCTTTCCCAGGTTCAGCTCTGGCTACAGGCCTTTGCTGCAGTGGTTTCCCTGCAACACCCAGCCCAGGAGCATGAGTGATGCTTCCTCTGTGTAATAGGCTTCTGCCTCAATATATGGGCAAAGGCTTCCATTCTATTGCCAAACAGTCAAGGAACAGAAGGGGCACATTTGGCACAGTTAGCCTCTGAGGCACTGCTGTTGGAGAATAGCTTTTTTCTATACATGAAGCAAATATGGGTGTGAATATATCTAGATTTAAATTAGGAAAAACCGCTCTGTGATCCCAGGACGGATGGATGCAAGCCTTCTGATATTATCCACTCTCTTGCAAGGTCCTATGACAAATCTGTTGTTGAGTTATGGTCATCAGAGCCACATAAGGAAAAGCAAGGAAAAATGATAGTCTGTTGTATATTACCACGATGGTTCTGTGTTATTCAGGGTGATTACACTGATTCTGAAGGTATATCATATTGACTACCAGCTTAAGTATTACACACCGCTGTGCCCCCTCTGTGACCTCCACAGCTGTGGGGTCTGCCTGCTGGCTTCACGGGCTCTTGTGTGCAGAGAAGAGTGTGGTAGGGGAGATGATGAGGAAGGCTTCTCAATCTTATATAACATTACATTTGAGATCACACACGTGCAGTTCACTGACATGCACCGATGGGCAGGGTCGGTTAAAAAGGAAAGAATATTGCAGGAGAGGAGTCTGCTACGTAGCTCATATAGACTAAAATTGTGCTTTATAAAACCACACCCACACTATTTAAAAAGAGGTTTTTGTTTTGCATTTTATCAGACCATGACTCATGTCAGTCATTTTGGTAGCTGTTGTGAATATACAACTAAAACAAGTTCTAGAACTTTCTACCTGCCTCTGGTGTCATTGGTCTGGTTTTCCCAGATAAGAGTAGCTCTAAAACCATTGTAGGCATCTCCTATCTGCATAGTTCGCTCTTTCCTCCTTGTATAGGGTATTAACTTTTTTCCTTAGACGAGTGTGAATATGTATAAAGCACCAAGGACAGTGTCAATCACATGGCAAATGTTCAGTAGAATAAGTAAATGCAAGAGTTAACAGAGTAAAAATGAAAATCACAGCAATAGTTTTTTGGGGAAAATGGTATAAATTTAACTCAGTAGCCCACACTGAAGTGATTTTAGGATTTTCCCCAGGGGCATGAGATTTTACACAGATGGGCAGAAGTCAATAATTATGTTAAAATATTATTATTTTACACAAATTATCATTCATGCTTAGTGTAGAAAATGTATTTGAATATAGATTGAAACAAAGTACTGCTTTCCAGAGTCATCCTTCTCAATATTTTATTGTGCATTTTCCCCAGATTTCCCTTCTATATAAAATATATGTGTATATATATACTTCCCTTTTAAATATATAACTTTGTTATATATATTCCCCTCTGTGACATATATGCTAAATATATAACATATATATGTTAAAATATTCATGTGTATCTATTTAATTATGCCTAGGAAAAACATATGCACGTATGCCTACTTGAATGTTTTTATGGCATGTTTTTTCGGTTGATTCAACATCCCTGCACAACAGTTTAAATTATTGTTACACGGATTCCCATGGGCAGACCTTGAGCTGTGTGCTCGATATGTTTGCTTTTCTTGGTCCTTGTAGCTCCAAGGAGGTAGACACCACCGTGCTCATTTTATAGAGGTAAATCTGAGGGCTGCACAGAGGAACTCATCAGGGCCACACAGCTGCTGCCTGACCTGGAATTTGAATCCGCTGTGCTCTGAATCACTGTGGTTTTGTGCTAGCCATTTCCATGGGCTAGGATAGTAAGTCATTCCACTTATAGTATTAAGGACAACATCTTCATAAGAAGTATATAAATTAGGCATCATGAGCTTCAACGTGCATTCAACACATTTTATTTATAGATTTTGGTATCCAGGTTCAACTTAATGTCTGAAATGCCCACTGCATGTAAATAAAAAGATCTGGGTTTGTGTTCTTTTCTGCTTCAAAGCAAATGCACAACCTGACATTGAGAATTGTGTATCCATCAGTTTCCATTTCTGTGAACTGTGACCATAAAAGGACTGGGCCAGGAACCACTTCTTCACCTGCAACTTATTGAACATGTTTGAGATGACAAGTCAGGCATGGAGATGATAAACAGAGCAAGCGTAAGCCCTTTCCTTAAGCAGAGCCCTGATAACATAGCACACATGGTGTGCGTTGGAAGAGGGGTGAACCAGAGGGAGGAGGGACACTTCCTGCTCGTACTTCCTGTTTTGAGATGTTGAGATGACAAGCCCTGGTGCAGAGCCCACCTGGACAGTTCATCAGAGGAAATTGTTAGTTACTTGGCTTTATTGGGGGAGGGGGAGGGAGTGAGTTGGTGAGCAGCATAAAAGCTCTGAACCTGTTCTCAGCTTAGTGTAAGTTAAGAAATCATCTGGGCCTGGAGAAATTTTTGCGAAGCCCATCATTTCTTTTTCACTCTACTGTGGAAAAAGCCAAGATTAAAATAAAGGTTTGAACTTGCTTTGGATGAAGAATGGATATTTATATTTTTCTTTTAGGTGACCTTGGAAAGGTCTTTAGAGAAACTGTTGGGAGTAAAAAAAAAAAATCTACCTTTTAAATTTCTTAGCAAAATGCACATAAGAGAGTCAAGATTTGCTTTGTTAGGATGAGTTAAGATGTGTATGAAATATCCACAGCCAACAATCTTACTTAATTTTATTTACATTCTGCTTTATCCTTCAAAGACTACATGCAGCTTTGTTTTTAGGGAAGAAAAGTCATAAGGCCTTCTCGTTGGTGTTAGAATAAAAATCTGCATCCTTGATAACTAAGTATCTCTAAATATCTATGGCTTATGGACTGCATAGTCATATCCCCGAGCTTTCCAACTCTAAGCTTCAGAACACTGATAAAGCAGTCAAAGCCTCTTCCAAGCATTTAATTTACGATAAGATAAAATATAACTATCACATTCAAATGAAGAGCCAAGAGTTTTCCCACTCATTCCCAGTCTGAAGAGGCATTTGAGGAGGGAAGTGGGTGGAGCAGTGACTACTGCAACACTTTCTTGTGGGTGGTTTTGTTTGCTGGATGCTCAAAGTCTCCAGTGGTGGCAGTGCTATGGTGACAGTGACCTTCCCTCATCTGCTAATGGAGTAAACTCCAAATGGCAGTCAGGCAGTAGGACCCTGATCTTTCCGATCTTGGTTTTGGGATCCTTCCCCATACCCATTGCAGGGTGCTGTTGTTCTGTAGCAACAGAGCCACCGGTGTAGCTAGCCAGAAAGCCCAGGGGACAAAGTCAAGGCTTTAAGTAAGACAAGCAGCAATATATTGTAACTGTTATACAATTCAGGAGAAAAATGATAAAATTGTTGATTCAGATTTCTAATTTAGGCCTAAACATCATGGGTGTCCTTTAGGACCTGAAGTTGAGCAGGTCACATCTCCTCAGTGAGATTTGTCCCTGAGCTATGGACTCTGTCGCTGCACCCTATGTATGGTACCTGACTCTGTCACAGCAACTTTGCTGCACCTTGTGACTGTGTGGAAAACAAAAGCCCAGGCTTTTGTTTTCCCACTGGCTCTTCCTCCATTGTCCTCTGGGCTCTGATTTGTGGATGCAGTCACTGTGTATGAGTGAGTGTATGTGTGAGTACCTGTGTGAGCGGCACAGCAGCAGGTGCTACATACAGAGAGATGAAGGATCAAGCTTACAGCTTGTGATGATTATTTGCTAAAACATCAGTCTAGGTGCTTAATTAATTAATTAATTAATTTTTATTTTCCACTTCTGCATTTGGAGATTGGCTCCAAGGTTAGGCAAAGAAGAAGATAACCCATCTGGTAGTCCATCCCCTGGTTTTATTGCTGAGTCTGCCCTTTAATTTTCACCAGCTGGGTCATCTTTGCTCAGGGGAGACTCTCTTGGCTAAGGCTAGTCAGAATACTGTTGTTTCTGAACAATTAAAACACAATCCGTACCACCTCTAATCGACAAACCCCAATTATTACAATGAAAGGTCTTCCAATATTTTAAAACCAGAAAGGCTGGGAGCTACTGGGTACCACAAAACCAACGAGAAGCCGAGTGGATCCTCTGCCACTAGCAGTGAAAGGAAAGCGGAAGGAGGCGCCATGGGTGGTGATAAAGGCGAAAGCATTCTTATTACCGAGTGATCCATCATTTTAAGGAGGGAAGAGCCCCAAAGAACAATGGAACTATGCAGATACCGTGCATCTGGCTGAAGAAACAAATGTGGCTGCACAATGGTGTTGTCATTGACAACATCTATTTATCGAACACAGTGCAGAGCCCTGTAGAAGGCATTCTGCCAGGGCTTGAATTACACAGACATTCACATTTGCAAGCCTTCCTCTTGTAACTGGGAAAGGAGGAGAATGGCCCAGGAAAAGGGTTGTTTGCTTCTTCCCTTTCCGAGTTCTTGCTGTGTGGAATTCCACAACCTACAGGAGGATTCCTAGTCCTTCCGGACACTGTTACTTTTTGATGAAGGGGAACACGTTCTGGGTCAGCACATTCACAGTCTTCTACCGACAGGAGTGAACAAGAATAAACAACACTCTGCTGACACTGAGACAAGTGTTCTGAGTCTCTTCAGATCCCTTTTGTTAGCATTCTGTCTAAACTCCACCCCCACAGTTACCTGGCAACAGCTAGGTAGGCCTGACCCACTATAAAAGGGGCTGCTTGCCCCCTCCTCCCCCTCTCACTCTCTTGCTCTCTTGCTCTCATTTCCCTCTTGCTGTCCCTTTTCCATTCCCCCCTCCCCCACATGCTCATGGGTGGCCTTTATTTCTCTCCTTCTCTCTGCCTTTCTCTGCCTCTACTACCTTAACTCCCCTCTCTATGCCCTGAATAAACTCTATTCTATTACTATACCTTGGTGTGGCTGGTCCCTCAGGGGGACCTGACTACCACTATAAACATGTCATATGGTGCTGTGTGATCTTTAACTGGAGAACATCCTCCTGGTCTCCTCTTTCCTATTCTCCACCTGACCTTGACCCCACTGACACTATTCTTATTTAGAATAACCAGCTCTCCCCCATCCCAGGACTTGATTTTCTTCACTCCACAGGGCAGAGCAAAAGTAGGAAAGGGTCTGGATGATGGAATCTGTGTCTGTGTGGTTCAGTCTCTGAAACTTCCTATTGGTTGCCCACCCCCTGATGCCTTTAACTAGGGGTGTTTTGAGGCCACTACTTTCTCTGTGGGCAACGCACGCCCCTTCTGTGCATGAATATCAATTCAAGTAAGGGTGACTTGGAGCAAAGAAGTTTGGGTGTTGGTGCAGAGAAATGCAGAGATGCCGAGTCCAAACTCATCCCAAGGAGTACCTGCAGGGTGATACTGCTCTGTAAGGAGCTCCGTCGTGTGTCCTTTCCAAATTACTGGTCGGAACCCCCAACTCCGTAGGTCTCAGTGTGTGTGTGTGGGGGTATAGGGACTTTGAAGAGGTGAGTTAGTGAAGAGTCTCCGCAGTCTAACACCCCCCCC